>JAZGTK010011738.1:0-15383 GCA_036877625.1 Ambastaia sidthimunki | reverse complement strand
TGGCTTTATTTTTTTTACAGTTTCATACTTTGTTACAAAACTTCTGACGATTTTGACTTGAATGGACTAATTATGTTTTGTTATATAGAACTGGTATTGTTTTGTTACATTGTTTTTAATCTTTTAAAAAGAGTGATAAAGGTGAGTGGGGGTGGTTGTCGTTGTGTACATTGGCTCAAAAGGGAGGCCCACTGTCTTTGACTTTTAAAGTCTCTGGTATAAACTATTGGCTTTTTGTTAATGCACAGTGGCGGCATGAAGTCACACAGCAAACACAATCACAGGTAACAGTGTATTTCACAGTAATGGCTTCTGACTGCAGATATAGGTGGGGGGGATTTTTGTACAAGTACCTGTACTGGTGGCACAGGATGAAAAGTTGCTTTTCAACCTGACATGATAAATGTATTTCTCAAACCGTGATATTGCTGCAGGCAATCAAAGGAGGCATAAATGAGAGTCCTCTAGCCAATCAGAGTGCATCAAAGGCTCCTGATGTCATAGTAGAGGCCCATTACAATGAAGATGATGAGGTCATCAGAAAAATGGAGAGTGTCAGCCTTCATGGTGAAGGTATGTTGTTTTTTTTACTTGTTTTCAAAAGGTAGCTTTTGGTACTGCAAATTTAAATATGTTTGTAACCATACAGAATTTTGCACTTCTTTTGTGTCCACCACATATGTCAAAAGATTAGATTAATTGTTCCGTATTTTCTGTGCTCCTTTGAAAAAGCCAAAAAATGTGATATCACTGTGATTAAAAATGAGTCATCACAATTTGTACATATCACCTTGGAAACCAGTCTATGGTAAATAAATATTTATGAAGGAATTTTAATGTATATCTTACTTGACCTATGTGAGTTATCTTACAGGGCTGGAATCAAAATTGAGTCACCCATTGATAACCAAATGTCAGCCAAGAGCCGAGATCAGTCCAGATATCTTTGTTTGCACATGCCTCCTGAAGTTGTCTATATACTAAACATTCGTAGCTCTCAGACACGGCAGCAGATTCCAGAGTGTGAAGTCTGATACAGGGCATGTGGTGACTGAAGTGAGCAGGCAAAGAAAGACATGATTGTGTTGGCAGAATGAATGAGCTATTCATCTCACAGAGATCATGACATGTCCTTAAATGATCCTTATCTTGCTGTTTGACAACTGGATTTTATTTACTATCAGAATTAAAGTGAATGCTGCATCGCTGTTTATCTGCATTAAATTTAATGCCTAAATTATTTTGGAGACAAAACATCTTACTGAGGAGAAATACTAGAACATAATTCTTAGGAGATGGTAACACAGAACTGCTGTTATATTGGGCAACATTGGTGTGATGTACAGAGCAACAGTAAAACAAAAGTTGGGGTTTAGAGTTTGGTATGTGTGTTCATGTTGGTGGATCAAGTGCTTGTGAAATAAACCTTTTCTGAAAACTAAATGATACAGCTGCTCATGAGGAGTTTGAGTGATTATTTCATGGAGTAATTGTAGATTTGCATCAATGACTGTAGATCAATGGCTGTCTGTTAGCAAGTATTATTTTAGATATCATTTTCTGGATCTAGATTCTATTCTGGATCAAACTACCATCCGCTCTACTGAAGTCTAGTGCTGGGTCAGAGAGATCTATCAAAACCTTACTAGTCAATTAGAGTAAAGGGCAGTTAAGTCCCGCCCACACAAGTGGTTTGTGCCAAAAGGGTGATTGTAAACTTGAGGAGCCTAAACTAAAACACTGTCAGTGCATTCATAAACCATGATTTGCAAAAGGAAAACAGCTCAAAAAAAAGGTTTGTTTTGAAAACATGCTACATGTTCATTTTAATTGGCGAAATAATCCCATACTTCATCCAGCATTAACCTACCCAGCTACAAGTCACCAGTGAAGTGAATCATGGGGACAGGTATGCGATGGAGCCTTTTGGACTCATACATTTTTACAACAATGCAGAGATTTATGCAGACACTGTAGAGTCATGGAAAAAACGTGGCAACGATATGGCACAGATGTAGCAGTGGTAGACAAAGATGTTCTTAAAATGTTCTATGGGTTGTGAATTGGAAGCACCTGACCCTGAGACTAGCCATTGTGATATGGTGACTTTCAGATGTGTTGAAGGCTTATGAAAGGTCTAACAGAATAGGGATTATCTGCAAGTAGTTTTAGCCATCTGTAATCAAACCCCAGCCAATTAATGGACATGACACCGGAAATATTAACTTTTCTTCTTTTTTTCCCTTTTATTTTAGCTTCTGTCAAGACAGAGTCTGTTAGTGCCTCCAACAGTTCTGGATCTAGCTCAGAGAAAGTTGTTCAAAGGACTGGAAAGGTAATTTAGTGATATCCAGAACAATATCTAGAATGTTCACCTCCTGGATGACAACCTCATTTGTTCATTCCTTCTTTTATTTATTCATTCATTCATTTCAGCATTCATGAATTCATCAGTTTTAAATATTGATAAACTGAAGAACAAATTAAAGTTTTTTTTATACTTTGCAGAAAGTTTGTAAATTACATTTGAATATATATAAATAAATGATTAAGGATCATGGTCAGGCTTAGTTTAAAGAGACACAGTTAGTGATTTGCTGATGCCGGTCCTGATAACTAGAGACTAGAGTGGTAATGTAATGCTAATTTATACATAATAAATTTGTCATTATTTGTATTTATACACTTATTTTAGTCTGTGCTTGTGTTGCTACAACAACTGAAAACAATAAGTGTTTACACATGAAGTAAGAATGGTACACATGAAAGGCTGCCAGTAAATTTTCCACCACTATTGTTAATTGTCCAGGTGATCAACAAGTAATCTATCATTACATGTGACAAATTACAAATGGGTTATTTTTAGTTATGTCTTAACAGTTGTATGGATGTTTTGTATGTCAGGTTGTGTTCATTGTTGAACAGAAGCACTCCAGGGCAGCATCAGGCTTCCTGAAATTTCTCCCTGGCAAGAATTTTGCCATGTTTTCTCCTGTGGACCACCGGGTACCAAGAGTTAATTTGCCTTTAGCAGATTGTCCTGCAGACTTTGTCTCCAGAGCTGGGGACTATGAAAACACTCTCTTTATCTGTCGAATCACACACTGGCCAGCAGACAGCAACTTTGCTGAAGGGTGAGTCGTTCATACAGTCTGTAGACTAACAGTGTTTTTTTGTGTTTGTCATATTTGTCATATATTACTCAATTTTGTTCTTATATGCTTTAAGGAGGCTTATGAAATCTTTAGGGCAAGCAGGAGAAATAGAGCCAGAAACAGAAGGCATGCTTGCTGAGTATGATGTGGACTTTTCAGAGTTTTCAGAAGAGGTTTTGGGATGTCTTCCTCAAGATCTTCCCTGGAGCATTTCTGCTCGTGAGCTTTCTAGAAGAAGAGATCTCAGGTAAACAGCTTCACCGTCTCAGTTCCACCAGACTTCATTTCAGAGTTTAACCTGCTTGTTTCATACATTTGTATGCAATGTTTTTTGTTTTTTAATTATAACATTTACATGGAATTGTTCAGGAAGCTACTTTTGTTATATATACATACACTACGTATATTATTGTTATTTTTTTTTTGTTTTTTTAAGAAAAGAATGCATTTTTACAATTGACCCGGCTACAGCCAGAGATTTGGATGATGCACTGTCCTGCAAACAGCTCTCAGATGGTTTGTTTTCTGATCCTGAATTTGGACAATGACAATATTTCTGTTCACTGTCTTTATTTTTATACATTTAAAATGGGACACAAGTGATGTTTCTTTTTTTTTTTTGTGAAGGTAATTTTGAGGTTGGTGTTCATATAGCTGATGTGAGTTATTTTGTGGAGGAAGGAAATGCCTTAGATCATATCGCCAGCCGAAGAGCCACAAGTGTCTATCTGGTCCAAAAGGTGCAAGAACCATTTATTTCAAAATCATTTCACTTTATTTGTCTATATTTGTCTTTGTTCTTCAGAAAAAAAACAGACAGTATTCAAAATATGTTGTTCTGGGTTTTCTTTTTACAATGGTAGTGGATTGAGCTTTTCAAGCATAAAAAAAACAGAAAATAGTTCCATGTAACGTATGCCATAAATTACTAAGTGCTTTGAAGGAATATAAATGAGTTTGGTGGAAAAACAAACTAAAATATAATCCCTTATTTAATGGTAGTCTTTGGTGTAACACATTGTTCTCAGTGTTTCATTGAGGCTTTGTGAGACGTAATCACATTCCTCTGTTTATTTTGCCACCTCATTGGCCTGTTTCTGCATTCTCATCTTTAGGAGAACATAAACCATATGCCATTATGCTTAAGAGGATTTGTTTTATCACAGAGTTTGTGGACTATTTTGAGCTTGCTTTATTTACAAAATAAATGGATTCTTGAATGAGATCATAAATTAGACCTCAATAGCTCTTCAAACAAGTGTAGTTTAGAAACTTACAAAGGTGATTGCCATGATGAAAACAAAGCTTAGGGCTAATTGCAGTTTATTGGCCTTGTTGTAGGCATCATTTTACATATTCTTAGGCACATTTTGTATAAATATTGTCTAAAATATTTTCGTATATTCGTATATATTTAAGATATATATAGTGTATATACAGTGTATAATGTGCTAACAGTACAAGAGTATATTAAGAGTATATTAAGAGTATATTAAGAGTATATTAAGAGTATATTAAGAGTATATTAAGAGTATATTAAGAGTATATTAAGAGTATATTAAGAGTAGAGTATTGCCCTGTAAATCTAAACTGATCGAATGTTCCATTGTATTAGAGAACACTATGTATGTTGCTGTGTAAAGATGATTATGATCAAACTATTCCATAAAATATCAATGAAAAGTAATCAGCATTAAAAATTAATCAAATATCAGCATTTACAATACACACACACACACACACACACTAGTGTGGATTTTGACATGTCAGTGTTGTGATGCAGGTAATCCCCATGCTGCCTCGTCTTCTGTGTGAGGAGCTGTGCAGCTTGAATCCTCTGACAGATCGCCTGACATTCTCCGTCATTTGGAAGCTCTCTCCAGAGGGCAAGGTGCTGTGTGTGCCGAGGTCCTATCAAAGAGCTCTTGGAATAATCTTCTGTCTTGTGTTTTTTACAGTGTTGTTTCCATATGTCCTCTAGATCCTGAGCGAATGGTTTGGCCGCTCTGTCATTTGTTCTTGCATTAAGCTGAGTTATGATCATGCTCAGAGCATGATTGATGCTCCTGACAAAAGCTTCAGTGTCGAAGAGCTGCCGTCCTGCTCGCCCAACCACTCTATCCAGGAGGTCCAGGAGGCCGTCCTCAACTTACACAACATTGCCAAAAAACTCCGTGCCCAGCGCTTTGAGGGCGGAGCTCTGCGGCTTGACCAGGTCAGACACCACACCTGCATCTGATTACTGCACAACAGTGTCAACATGTACTGTGTCATTTCAACAAATGTTAATTTGCTCTTTCTTTCTGTGGTACAAGTTTACTTCAAAACAGGTGTGAATTACCCGCAAAGCTGATGAAACAATATTAATAGTGCTTGGTGTTAATACATTGCATTGCATTAATTCTGATTCTAATGTGATTTCAGTTTTGATGTCGCTTGCTTTAGGGTTGCAGAGTCTGCTGTCATTCTTTTGTTTGGTTCAGTAATAACTTGGCAGCATCTGCTTAATGGGAGATGCTTACAGATAAAGTTTGAAGAAGCTGAGTTTTGAATGAACCCTCACACCGAATGATAAAGTTTGAATGAACCCTCACACCAAAATTTTAATACATAGTCATGTTGAACTAATAAATACACAAAGAATAAATGAGGGTTAAATTAACATTTACAATAAATGGGACGGATAAACTCACAACACGAATATTTGCACAGTACAATTTAAATAATCAACTGTTTATTCAATGTGGGTTCACTGTTTAATAAGTTTTTATTAAAAAAAAAATTGATAACAATTTATAAGTTAAAATCCAGTGACGTGAGACTCCACTGGCTTGGTATGACACAGTAAAAGTCTTTCAAATCAATTTCAATCATGCAGTTTTGTGAATGGAAAAATATATTGCATTGATGGACAAAAAGATGGATGAAAGGACTGGATGGATAATCAATTACAGAGATGAATAGATAGAGTAATGCACAGATAGATAGATCTGATTACACTTATTATTACCTGGAAATATCATGAACATAAGAGAACATGTGGCTGATATATCAGCATCTGCTTTGACTGCAGTGATGGATCTGTGTGGGTGGTGGTTCCCTTAGGCACTAAGGCTGTTTGAAGTATTTAAGGGTTATGCACAACACAGGCGTCCTGCCATAAAGCTTTTCACATGCTGTTTATCTCTGCTTATAACACACAAGCTTGATGGTTAACACAGTATTTACGTGTGCCAGAGCTTTGTTTTTAGAGATGCCTGATAGATTAGTATCTGCAGTCTTACATTAGAATTTGGATTACTGGTAGTGAGTCTGGTCCACATTACAACCTATTCTGCCCACGTGTGCACGGATAAATCTGAAATAACTCTCACAGCAAAGGAGAATATACAATGCTAAATGTAAACTCTCATGAAATGTGCAAGATTTATTAAGTCAAACGCAATGATAGTGTTTTCTCTAAAAAAATTAATTCAACCTGAAAACTTGAATTAAACTGGCTGATTAACCCATAATCTGCATTGGATGTCAAATATATGTAGTCATACCTTATACATATTGTCTGTTTTTATTATACTGTACATATGTACTTCAGAAGATAACTGACTCTCTATGAGGACTTTTGAGAAATCTGTTGATGTTCAATGCATTTTCACAACTTTAAAATGCCCATATAAAATGCCCTATATACACAACTATGATGGCAAAGTAAGACTTGACTTGGCAAAGTAAATTTAACTAACTGCAAAGTAGTTGCGAATAGCATATTTCTGCCAGTATATTCTGAAAACAACTATAAATATAGCTGCAAGCAACAATTACCATCATTTAAGCACTTTAAGACCTTTGCCTGTGTCTTAAGGTATTAGGAATTTTTTAGCTGGTCATAGAGCTGGTCACCTGTTGCTCGATTGAAAATTGTGCGTGTTTCTTTAGTGTCACAAGATGCATGAGCTCACAGTTTTGTGATCATCTGATTTTACGTTAGGAAATATAGACTTATTGGTACACTTGGCCACAGCCCATTTCTTAAATTGCCCTGTACTGCAGAGAGTTGCATTGCACTGGTTTCATTGAGGTTCAGTGAAAAACCTAGGACTGATTTGCAAAAGTAGGTTATTTACCTCAAACATTTAAAGACCAGTTTAATTGACTGCAGTGGTTGTAGAGGCAAAGCTGTTTTTGTGGGTTTTTTTACATTACAGTGCTACTGAATGGCCAATTGGTGGCGGCACATCACTGTGTGATGCACCAAGGAGAAGCTCAAGGATATAATTGTGGACTTCAGGCAGACTAAGGGCCATGCTTACACCCCCATCTACATCAAGGGAGCTGTAGTGGAGCTGTGCATGTTGAAATATGTATTTCTTGTAACTGTGACTTACATTGAGGTACCGGCATTCTTTAATGTAACAGACAACAGTCGCTGCCTCACATATGCTATACAGTGGGTAAAATATGGATATGACAGAAAAAAATAACTTTTTCTTAAAATTAGGAATGTCATATAAAGATATAGTGCGACTTCTGGCATTGATACACTTTGTGTTAACTTTACCATGTATTCTTAAGAGTGGTGGGCTTTGCTGTCGGAAATTTGCTGACGTGCATGAAACAATCTGATTAATCGGATTCATCCATACGGTGTCATTTACTTCAGCAAACTGATCTTGTGGCCACAACATAGTATGTTACCACATTAATTTCGTGGCCATGACAAGAGCGAGAAGGTCCTTTCCCTGTCACTGTAAGAAATGTATATCAGCCATGCCTCTACATTATTTTGACCAAGGCTGAAGTGATTTGGCTAAATGTTTGCTTTATGTGGCGAACTTCCTGTTGCCAGTTGGTGGCGCTATGACAGTGACTCACAAAAGTCATGTCAATGTCATCAGCCAACCACAATAAACATATTTGCCAAGTTTGACATCAATTGCTCAGTGCATGCTGTAGAAATTAGAGACTTCCTGTTTTTTCCCAATAATTGTTGTCTTGTCATGGCAAAACTGTTCGAGATATCAAAAATCCCTTCATAATTCTGAATTTTCAATGTCTTGGCATGATGCTCACCAAGTTTTATGCCAATCACATGGAATCCCTAGGAGGAGTATTTAAAAGTACACGGCATGGGTGTAAATGTTTAGAGCTTAACACTTACACCCCTAATGATAGCTGCAAGCAGGGAAGCATGGTCAGAAGAACAAAAACAGCAGAAATAGAACGTACATAAAAACAGGTTCAGAGGTACAGGCAAGATGGAACTCTAAATTAACAGAAGTTCAGATGAGAACAAACATAGAATGAACAACAAAGTGTATTTCTAATACTAGGGTAAGAAAGTTAAGTACACCACTTTACCCACACATGTAAATAGTCAAAATAGTATAGACATACTACAGAACTTTACGTGCCACGCTACTTTCAAATCGACATCCTGAAAGATTCTGGGCTTACAGCCACATTGAAGAGAATGGCAACTTGTTAGCATGCTAACCAATTAGCAAGCCAAGCTAACTAGCATAAGAGAACAAAAACAGGCATGTTCAACTTTGGAGAGGTATTTCTAGAGAATGGTATTGAATATTAAAAACTCATTAATGTGGGGCTCGGTACAAAGATCATCTGATTGGATTTTGGACAATATGCTTTAAAATAACATGATGGGAAAATAAGCAGATATGGAAATTTTGTAAAAAAAAAAAAAAATTATGAACACCAGGTGGCAAACGTCTCCAGTACCTTTAGGACGGTAGGTAGAGGATCCCTACCAAATCTTAAGCAGATACGTCATATTTAAAAGAAAAAACAGAAAAACGATTTATCAGTTCTCACCAAAATCAGTCATGACTCAAGAAATCCAAGACACCAAGATCATTATTTTTCTGACAATCAGTTTAATATTGCATTATTCCAAATTTGGCACAGATGCCCAGATCAGCGTGCCGGTGAAGTTTCTTTAATTTCTTACATTTTTTAATTGATCAATCAAAGAATGGCTGAGATATGACCTCCGAATCAATTTTGGGTTAACAGCATTATAATTGCGACATTCTAACTTTTGAACAAAGCAGAATGACATTTCTGTTAATTTCTGTGCGGCTCAGTCCAAAATCAAATAAACAAATTTTCATAAGAATTAGACAAAATTTAAAGGAATAGTGAAGAAAACAATACTACAATACAGTCTTGATGTAAGATAAAGAATATTTGATTTCTATCAAAAGTTATAGCCATTTGAAAAGTACATTTTTGAACTGGTTGTGGCACTGTAGATTTCATCTTAGAGGCCTCAAAGTTAGTTAGATTACTGTTACAACTAAAAGTGTGCCAAATTTAACCATTTTCCTTTGTTTGTTTCCTATGTACATAAGGACATAAGAACAGGGCGTAGGGCCTGCGAGCGAAATGTATCTAGATGGGTACATTTTCTGTAGTAAATGTGAGTGGTGCTTGCTTTGGAAACTTTCAATCATGGTAATATTTTAACATGATAGTTAAACATGATTTTATGGTTTAGCATGATGCTAATATAATTGACCAAGATGTTAACATGTTTTAGCATGACTTGGCATGATGCTGGCATGATTCTTACATAATTTAGTATGATAGATATACAAAATATGGCTTATTTGTAATACGTTATGTATGTGGTTTCTGAGTAGTTGCAAGAGCGTGGCTGCTGTCCTTTATCTTCTTGAAGCGTATGGGAGCAACTTTATCTAAGATGTTAGAAAAAAAGGGAGTTAATGTTTTCTGTTGCGCTATCAAGGTTTTCAAAGTTATCTGTTGTGTTAACAAGTTGAGGCAGGTCAGAAAGATTGTTAATAAAACAATCTTTAGTAGCAGAAGTTATTGTTCTGCTGTATTTGTAGGAAGGAGCTGATTTTGTAATCATGGGTAAATGTATTTAACAGAACACCAGATAATGATCTGAAATGTCTTCACTCTTCTGCAGGATATTAATATCATCAACATTTATACCACAGGACAGTATTAAATCTAAAGTGTGATTATGACAGTGAGTGAGTCCTGACACATGGTGTGAAACCCCAATAGAGTTTAAAATGTCTTTGAAAGCCAAACCAAAGCATCTTTATCATTATCCACATAAAATCGCCAACAATTAAGACTTGATCTGTGGTCAGTACTACTTCTGATAGAAAGTCAGCAAATTCTTTGAAGTCTGTGTGGTAACCTGGTGGCCTGTATACAGCAGCCAAAAGAAATGACAGCTTTGATTTATCATTTACACCAGATGACAATGAGCATCATTACTTCAAAAGAATTGTATCTGAAATCAGTTCTCTGGGAAACTTTAAAAATATTCTTATAAAGTGCAGCAACACCAGCTCCTTTGTCTTTTGGACGAGGTTCATGCTTGTAACAGTATTTTGGGGGATGGACTCATTTAATATTATGTAATCATCTTGTTTCAGCCATGTTTCAGTCAAGCACAGAACATCCAGATTATGATCTGTGTTCATATCATTAATGAAAAGCGCTTTTTTTAGATAGAGATCTAATTTTAGCAAACCAAGTCTTATTAATAGTTTTGTCTGTATTATGTGTTGTTTTTATTAGTTTAACATTTATTAGGTTGCCATTTAGATGTTTGCAGGGTTTTTTGTATTTGCCAGTCCGGGGGACAGACACAGTCTCTATATTATGATATTTAGATGATTCTATGTGTTGTAAATTGTGTTGTCAGTGACGTGTGACAGCTAGCAGACGGTTGGTTAAGCCAGTCTGTCTGCTTCCTGACCTGGGCCCCAGTTAGTCAAATGTTGGAGGTATTTATAATAAGACTATGCGCCAGATTTCTAGATAAAAGAGCAGCCCCACTACATCTTTTTTTAACAGGTGAGGTCTACCCCAAAAACTTCTCCAGTTATCTATAAAGCCTATATTATTCTGTGAACACCACGTAGATATTCAGTGATGACAGTCTGCTGTGAATTTCGTCACCACGATAAGCAGGAAGGGGGCCAGAGCATATTACACTTCACATATAGAAATTTAGTGATAAGCAGTTACAAGCAGCTTAATTGTTTTAAAAGCTTTTACCTATGTTTTATAAAGGGATTTTAAAAAAATCCATCATTAGTCAACATTTTCCTTTGTGCCCTTTTTGTGCTTGACCCCATAATTGCTGCTTGCACCTATATTTGTTATTTTTCTTGCCTAAAATTGAACTGGCAGACCAAACCATAAGGCCTAGAGACCTAAAACTTGTTCAGATGGTAGTACTGGTGCAGGCTACCCAGATGTAAGGACTCTCCCAAATCAGCCAAAATGGCTGTAGCGCCAGCAATCCAAAATGTGTTAGTACTCATAACTCCCAGACTCCAAAACTTATTTATAGTTTAAGTTACATTGGCTTTATTTTAAGGTATTCTTTCATTACTTGAGCACTAAGAAATTTACATGTGGAAAACATTCTTCAAGGGGAAAAAATTCTTACAAATTCATTTAAACCATAAGTATATGTGGCATAAAAAATATTTTGGCCACTTTTCAGGGTAAAGGAACTTCTAGTTGTATTACCAAGTAATTCCTGTGGTTGGGGTTTGCAAAATAAAATCAAAATAATCAAAATAAAAGCTTTCAGGTCTGAGTATGCTAAAATCTGTTTCATAAATTTTTTAATAACTTCAATAATCTGGTGCCATAAACAGGTTGCTGTAGAAGTGTTTTAAAATTAATAAGAAAAATAATATTTGAAATATATAAATGTACACATTTATATAGAAGCAAAATAAATGTGTACATCGTTGCTGTTGATCTCCAAAATCATAATTTTTCAGGAAGTTAAAAAACCTGTATTTTTTTGAGTTATTAAACATTGTATCATTAAAGTTGGTATTATACCTTAAATTGCTATCATATACTGTTGTGTACCTGAATCATGAACAACCAGTGTTTTGAGAAAATTTACCTCAGATAACGTGTTGCTCGATGAGGATTTCTAAATCATTGCGACTTTCAATCTTGAGCATGAATGAGAAGTAATGCTGTGAGACTCCCACAGAGTAAAGAAGAGATGGAGTTACGAAACTTCTCAGACAGTCCCAAGCTATTATCAACACTTTTCATTGGTTAATCATTTGGAGTTACGAGGATTCCGCCTGACATCCTCCGCACGACGACATGCTTTAGAATGTTTAACACAGAGTCTGGAAAACTTAAAGCCAATGTGAATGCAGCTTTTAACTCGGGTGCATTTTTATTTGATACACTGACTTTTAACTTTAAAGTACATTTTCTCAGTTATTTTTAATGTTCTACTTACAGTACACAATTGGCTGAGATACTCCTGCCCTATTGGTCTTGTTTGTAAGAAATAAAAGCAACAAAAAGCAATGTTTTGATTGTGGCACAGTGTTTAAACTTCTAGGGCGATCGCTCTACAGTTGTTTTAATTACAGTTTGTTTTGTGTATTAGGATGGGATTAGGGGAGTGTTTTAACACATGGATGTCTTGTTTTTGATTGCAGCTGAAGGTGTCCTTCACTCTAAATAAGGAGTCCAGCATGCCTCAGGGCTGTTATGTCTATCAGTATCGGGATAGCAACAAGTAAGACAAAATTCATATGCCCAAAGGCTGTGAGAACAAACCTCTCTGCTTAATCTCATGCCTTCTCGTCTAAAGGTAGTTTTGTTTGGCTTTGTTTGTCTGTCCCTTGCCTTTATTTTTTTTAGTTAGTGTTCTTACCTCCTGTCCCAGTATTGTATAATGTGCTCTTTAGAACTGATCCATACAGAGTGTTTGGGTAGTGAGTCACATGGTCTTTGTCTCACAGACTGGTGGAAGAGTTCATGTTGCTGGCAAACATGGCAGTCGCCCATCAGATCTACCGCACGTACCCTGAGCTGGCCCCCCTTCGGAGACACCCGCCGCCTCAGAGCAAGATGGTGGACGAACTGCAGGAGTTCTGTGACCAGATGGGCATTGACATTGACTTCTCCTCATCTGGAGCCCTGCATGTGGGTATCTTGCGTTAATTTTAACATTAGCAACCACATGCAGTAATCTCTCACAGTGTGCCACTCAAACCCTTAAAGGGATAGTTTGCCAAAAACTGACAATTCTATCATTAATTACCCTTATGTCATTTCACACATTTCACAAGATATTTTTATACAATCAGAGAGCTTTCTGATCCACCATAACCAGCAATGCCACTACCGCTTTTAAGGCCTAGAAATGTAGTACAACTCTTAATGTTATAAAGCAACAAAAATAATGACTATAGAACCATTGAACCAGGAAGCCGTGTTTACCAGCAGAGGAAGAAACATGCTGTACATAAAACAGTGTCTGCAGATTGTTTGCCTTCTGGGTTCTGTGTGTGATGCAACACATTTTTAATGTAATGTTTCCATGATTGATCACAGCTGATCAGAACATTCTTGATGTTTAAGTGGTTTACTGATAAACATTATTTCAACGTTTCTGTCTTTATAGTCTTTCATCAATGTAATTTACATTCATGAATAGATTTGAAAAAGTAGTGGCTCTGGGAAATGTCACAATGCCCTTGAGGGTGAATTTTAGCCTCCCCATCCAGTTAAAAAATGGCAGTAGTTCTGAGGTTCGGGTCTAAGAAAACTTCAGTGTTGACTTCCTTATACAGCCATATGGAGAGAGATTCTGCAATGTGACATGTTGTCATGTATGTTGTGAATGTTTGCTTTTATCTGTTGTGTTTGATAGCGCACTCTGAATGAAAACCTTGGTGAAGACGAGTATACTGCAGCCAGGAAAGAAGTTCTCACTCACATGTGTTCCAGGCCCATGCAGGTGAAGATGTTCTCCTAATAAACACCCTTCCGTTCTGTTATACAGTATGTAGAGCTTACGGGGGACAGTGTTCAGAAGACTAGTGAGCTGCCTAGCTGTCTACCTGAAGCATTCTAACTAAAATGGAATGACAAAATGTTGCTAAGCACACAATTATTTAGTGAAATAGTATATTTTTAATAAGAAGGGGCTATTTTTATCAACACATTACAGAACTTGAATAAATTTTATTTGTAATCTACTTATTATTCTACCATCCAGTTTGGATTTATTTTTTATGCTTGTCGCAGTGCATGGGATTACCTTTCTGTGCATCAGAATTCACTGGTGTATGCAACACTGCCTTTGATTTGGCCAACATGAGGCATCTCACAAGGTTGCATAACACATCCAACTTGCTTGGAAGAGATTTGGGGGCATACATATGATACCTAAATTTCTGTCTAGCTAGGCGCTTCACTAGGTATAGGCAGGGCCGGATTATCCATAGACTTGATCGGGAAAGTGCCCACAGCGATAACACTCAAAGAAACATCTTTTTAAAATCACAAGGTATAGTTGCTATACACACTGTTAATCCGGCCCTGGGTATAGGAACAAAGCCAATATGTCACACTAATAGAATGAAAGCAATGATGACCTTTGTGGAATATGTTGTGGTGTGATATGTGCATTATGTTTTTGTTGTACTTAGATGGCGGTGTATTTCTGTACTGGAGTTCTGAAGGATGAAAAGCTCTTCCGGCACTATGCTCTGAACGTCCCTCTCTACACACACTTTACATCCCCTATACGACGCTATGCTGATGTCTTAGTGCACCGCCTACTGGCCGCCTCCCTCAGTGAGTTACTGTATTGTTATTGTGGTGTTGTGACTACAGGTAGCCCAGTATCACTTTGGCTTTTGAGTTGACACACAGGGGAGCTGCCACTTCTGTTAATAGGACAAATAATATATAATTTATAATCTGATAATCTCAAAATGGCCAGATATTGGCCAGATCTTAGACTTGGACAATGTCATTAGACTGTATCATGTCATTGGCTATTATAGTCATAAATGATGATGGTTTTATGTGGAGTCTCATGTTTGTTTGCTTGTGCTGTCACAGATTGTGGGCCGCGTTTGGGTCTCATAGGGGAGGAGGTTCACAAACAAGCATCCCACTGCAATGACAAAAAGATTGCTTCAAAGAGAGTTCAAGAGCTTAGCTCTGAGCTTTTCTTTGGCATCTTCGTGAAGGTAACTATTATTCAGAACATGAGATATAGTCAAGAGTTCAGTCATGTCAGACATCAGAGGACATGGGATTACCAATTTTTTTCACGACTTAGTGTTCATACAGGTGAATAAAGAAAATGATGATTATTAGTAGTATATCTGAGTGTATTTATGTATTTTATCATTCATGTGCTGCCACAAAGAA
>JAZGTK010011737.1:0-15384 GCA_036877625.1 Ambastaia sidthimunki | reverse complement strand
TCATACCTGTCAAATAAAGTGTTGAACCTTTTTGTACTCTGGCTTCTAGTTCATTTATTTGAACAACCTGTGTTTAAAATACTATCGTTAGGGTCCCCTATCCCAGAAAAGTGGGGGTGGCGTAGTCAACTTGGTCGACAGTTCCAACTGCCATATGCTTTAGGTCACATAATTATACACATCGGCACAAATGATGTTCGTCTCCGTCAGTCGGATATCACTAAAGATAATATTGCGGTGTGTGAACTAGCAAGTACAATGTCGGGCACTGTAAAATGCTCTGGCCTCCCTGCTTATCGTGGTGACGAAATACACAGCAGACCGTCATTACTGAATAGCTGGATGTCTAAGCGGTGTTCGCAAAATAATATAGGCTTTATAGATAACTAGAGACGTTTTTGGGGTAGACCTGACCTGTTAAAAAGAGATGGCCTCCATCCTTCCTGGGGTGGGGCTGYTCTTTTATCTAGAAATATGGCGCATAGTCTTATTATAAATACCTCCAACACTTGACTAACTAGGGCCCAGGAAGCAGACAGACTGGCTTAACCAACTGTCTGCTAGCTGTCACGCGTCACTAACAACACAATTTACAACACATAAAATCACCTAAATATCAGAATATAGAGACTGTGCCTGTCCCCGGACTGGTAAATACAAAAAGCCCTGTAAACATCTAAATGGCAACCTAATCAATGTTGAACTAATTAAAACAACACATAATACAAACAATTTATAATGCTTGGTTTAATAAACATTAGATCTTTATCTAAAAAAGCGCTTTTCGTTAATGATATGACCACAGATCATAATCTAGATGTTCTCTGCCTAACAGAAACATGGCTGAAACAAGATTACATAATATTAAATGAGTTCACCCCCAAAATTACTGTTACAAGCATGAACCTCTTCCAAAAGTCAAAGGAGGTGGTGTTGCTTAAGTTTCCCATAAAACTGATTTCAGATACAATTATTTTGAAGTAATGGTGCTCAATATAACGTCATCTGGTGTAAATGATAAATCAAGTCTGTCGTTCTTACTGGCTATGGTATACAGGCCACCAGGTTACCACACAGACTTAATCAAAGAATTTGCTGACTTTCTATCAGAAATAGTATTGACCACAGATCAAATCTTAATTGTTGATGATTTTAACATTAATGTGGATAATGATAAAGACACTTTGGGTTTTGGGCTTTCAAAGACATTTTAAACTCTGTCTGGGTTTTACAGCATGTGTCAGGACCCTGTGGGAAAATAAAATTAAGAACATCTGATTTCCCCCCCCTTCTCAATAATAAATGCTACAGTGATATACATTGCATTAGGCATTTAAGATAAAAACAGAAGCATATAATAACCTTTTGGTGCCTCTGACACCCTGTGAACTGTTGGCCATTTGCTCAGGTTTCAATCAAAGCCGTAGAACAATGAATGGGACTAAGGTGTGAACTTCTGTGTCTACATGATAATGAAATAATCTGATGCTGATTGGAACAGTTGGTGGGATTCCAGGGTCTGGGGTGATTACTTCCTTTTATGCTTTGTCACCTGCTTTGTTTTCCTTTTTGAAGGGACTGCCCCTCAAAATGGATATAAATGTAATGTATGTTTACTTTACGTTAGACTTGATGACTGCAGCGCCCAAGCAGTACGCTCTGACGTGTAGACTCATGTTCATCATCTTCTACAATAAAGACTACTGCTAAAGAGAATCCAAGTCTCCTGGTCTTCACTGGAAAAAGTTTCCAACAACCCACTCACTGTCATAATCATACTTTAGATTTAATACTGTCCTATGGTATATAAATGTTGATGATATTAATATCCTGCGGAAAAGCGAAGACATTTCAGATCATTATCTGGTGTTCTGTTTAATACATTTACCTATGATTGCAAAATCAGCTCCTTCCTACAAATACAGTAGAACAATAACTTCTGCTACTAAAGATTGTTTTATTAACAATCTTCCTGACCTGTCTCAAATTGTTAACACAACAGATAACTTTGAAAACCTTGATAGCGCAACAGAAAACATTAACTCCCTTTTCTCTAACACCTTAAATAAAGTTGCTCCCGTACCCTTAAAGAAGATAAAGGACAGCAGCCCAATGCCTTGGTACAACGAGCATACATACACCCTAAAAAGAGCTGCCCAGAAAATGGAACGAAATTGGAAACAAACTAAACTAGAGGTATTTCGTATAGCATGAAAGGACAGTATTTTAAAATACAAAAAAGCTTTAAAAAGCTCCAAATCTGCCTACTTCTAAACCTTATAGAAGAAAATGAACACAACCCTGGACATTTATTTAATAAAGTGGCTAAATTAACAAAAAATAAAGCATCGACTGGTTCTGACACTTGTCAATATTATAGCAGTGATGATTTTATGAATTTCTTTAATAAGAAAATAGATATAGTCAGAGAAAAAAATTACAAACATCCAAATGCCTACAACGCCATTAGAACAGATAACGCATCACAATTTGCCCAAGGAACAACTCCAATCATTCTCTATGATAAATAATTATGATCTGTCAAAAATAATCAAATCATCTAAATCAGGGGTATTCAACTAAAATTTTAAGAGGTCCAGTTAGAGGAATTTTTTTGAAGCAAAGATCTGGAAGAACACAATGACTAACTAGTTAGTGTTATAGATATTTAAGTAGCCTAGTTGTATCAACATCTGCATGCATTCAATATCTGACTGTTAAATCAAATTAATTCAGTACAACTCATCTAGCTGGGTTAGAAGTCCTGAGTTAATATTTCACTTTTATGGCAGATGATGCTGACATGGGTATTTGCTTTATTTTATCACAAAGCTCTTGTTTTTGTTTCCCCTCAAGTAGTGTTTCAGCTACTACACTCATGCATTCTTTGACAACCCCTTCATCAGTAAATGTATGTTAGATCCTATACCTACCAGCTTACTGAAGGAGATGCTTCCTGAAATTATAGACCCTCTGCATCGTATTATTAATTAATCACTGATGTTGGGATATGTCCCTAGGTCTTACAAGCTGGCGTTTATCAAACCTCTTATTAAAAAGCCACAACTTGACCCCAGGGAGCTAGTAAATGTTAGGCCCATTTCAAACCCACCTTTTATTTCTAAAATACTTGAAAAAGTGGTGTCTTCACAGGCATGTTCTTTCTTGGAACGAAACTTTATCTGTGAGAATTTCCAGTCAAAATTTAGACCATATAGTACAGAGACTGCTCTCGTCTGAGTGACAAATGACTTGTTCTTGTCGGCTGATCGTGGCTGCATCTCTCTCCTGGTTCTACTAGACCTTAGTGCAGCCTTTGACACTATTGAGCATAGCATTCTGTTTAAATAGGCTTGAAAATTATGTGGGCATACATGGAACTGCACTGGCTTGGTTTAAATCGTATCTATCTGACCGGTTCCAGTTTGTAGCTGCGAATGAAAAGGTGTCATGTCAATCAAAAGTTCAGTATGGAGTGCCACAGGGCTTAGTGCCTGGGCCTTTACTGTTCACCCTGTACATGCTACCTCTGGGAGCAATTAAATTTCGTTGTTATGCTGATGATACCTAGCTGTATATTTTTTCAAGGCCAAACAAGACCAATAATTTCATCAAACTATCAGAATGTATAGTCGATATTAAAACTGGATGACTATCAAATTTCTAATATTAAATTCAGACAAAACAGAAGTTTTAGTTATTGCACCAAAATCTTCCACACAAAACTACCAAGAATACTGTTTAAGCATTGATGTATGCTCTATGAAGCCTGCTACATCAGCATTTGGGTGTCCTTTTCCGATAGCAATTTGTCTTTTGAAAACCACATTTCCCATATCTGTAAAACTGCATTTTTTTTCACCTTAAAAATATATCCAAACTACGACACATGCTCTCTCTGTCAAACATGAAAAATGAATTCATGCATTCATGACTTCAAGGCTTGATTATTGCAATGCCTTATTAGGTGACTGTTCTGCCGGTTTAATATAAAAAAACTCCAAAATAGTCCAAAATGCAGCAACCAGAGTCCTTACCAGCACGTACAAGTATGACCACATTAGCCCGGTTCTGTCAAGACTGCACTGGTTACCTGTTAAATACCGTATAAACTTTAAAATGTTGTTAATAACTTACAAAACCCTGAATGGTCTAGCTCTAACTTGAGTGAGCTCCTTTCATTACAGTCTGTCACGTTTACTGAGATTGGAAAACTCTGGTCAGCTGATAATACCAAGAATCACAAAATCAAGCGCGGGTGGTAGATTTTTTCATATTTGGCACCCAAACTCTGGAACAGTTTACCCAGTGTTGTCCGCGAGGCAGATACATTATGTCAGTTTAAATCTATATTGAAGGCTCACCTCTTTAATGTAGCCTACACACAGTCCTTTGAATTTATAACTCAAATCCCTTAAGGGGTTGTTAGGCTGCAATAATTAGGTAACCGGAACCGGGAACACTTCCCATAAGAACAGATCTGCTGGCTCTCACTAAGTCTGTCTGTCTGTCTTTTTATTTCCCCAAGGTCCTGTAGCCAGCTGTGTTAGGTCTGGATGGTGGCGGAGACAGGTTGCGACAACCAGTGACAGATCAATGAGACTATGATGGACTTTAATGGACTACTAACATACTTATCAACCCCTATTAGCGATTAGCTTAATTTTATATTTGTTCCTTGCTCTGTCACAGCAGTGAGATGTTGTAGCTGCAATTGTAACATTCTGCTGCCTCTGCTTGTAACATTCCTTAGTGTTTGACACAATCAGACCCAATAGTTTTAAATCGCCAGCACTTTTATATAAATTATATAATACCAGCACTGTGTTTATATCCAGGAAAGTTACAAATTGCAGCTTTAACAAGCCAGAGGAGAACCCTCTGGCACGTGGCCCTCCCAGCTAAGCCTGGTTTCTCCCAAGGTTTTTTTTTCAATCTATATATCACTGGAGTTTTGGTTTCTTGCCACTGTCGCCCTGTTGGCTTGCTTAGTGGGAGACTGCTGACATATACTTTGAAAGATTACAGAATCCCTAGCTATCAAAATATTTATTCTAACATGTATTACTTGTATGTATATTATCCGTAACATATTACTTTTACTAATACTTGTTCTGTGTCTATGTCTTTAAGGCAACTGTTATGGAAATACCATCAAGGACTTTAACACAATATTTTAACACCATATATTGTGTAGAATTTTTATTCATTTTTATTTTTTCAATTTGTTTATTAATGTCTGAATTTATCCTAGTATTTTGTGTAAAGCTGCTTTGAAGCGATGTAACATTGTAACATAAACAAAACTAAATTGAATGTGAATTCAAATTATATTAAGTATATTAATCTATGTATGTGATATATATTTTTATGATGAAATTAAATGTCTGTTTTATTTAGTAGTAATTGATTTGTTCAGTTTAATGTTGAGAATGCAACCCTATCTGTTGCATTATTAGTTATGCAGATGTTGGTATAATTACTACTTTAAAAAAATACACATTTCTATTATGACAAATTTCATTTGAGCTATGTTTTTATCTAAAATATTTTATAAAATTTATTTCCCTATTAAACACTGATAACTGGAAAATTAATAAATATGTATTGATAAAATAAGTGTAATCTTTGTATCTAACTTTAAAAAAAAAAATATTTTATTCTGTAAAAATGGGTTTAATGACATAAGTACTTAAGTACAATAAGTACTTCCGAAGGCAGGCTGAGGGTGAGCAGAGAGGCTGTCAGCAGACAGAGGTGGAGAGACCGGTGCAGTGCAGAACACATAAGAATCCAAGAGAGGGAGGGCAGGTGGGAGAACTTGAACAGGTAAAACTAAATCAGAATCAAAGTCAATGAGGTCCAGTGCTGGCTCACCCTCAGTGCAGGTGCAGTGGGCAGAGTCTCCCTCATCATCCGTGGTGAGCTCCGCTGCCGGCTCACGCACCTGGCCTGACGTCAGCGGCTCGGACTCCACGGCTCTGTCGCGCTCCTCCGCGCTGACTCGTCGGTCGCTGGGGTCTCGGGCTCTCGTCTGCGGTGGGCACTGGGTCCGGAGTGGGGCCGGCACCCACTCAATGAAATCCAGGAGGCTCTCTCGAGGACCGTTCCCGGACAGCTGTGCTCTTCTGGCCACGTTGAGACTCGTGAAGTAGTAGAAGCACAGACTGTCGTCCGGGAAGTTTGTATATTTCGACAGGACCAGGAAGTCTGCCGTGTGGTCCTCGAGAGAGCGTTCCTCCTGCTTTAGCAGGAGGAGGAGATCATGAGGGTCCGTGTAGGAAGGGGAAACAAAAACACTGGGGGAAAAAACGGGAAAATAAAACGTATCACTTTTTTCTGGTCTGGTTTTCTGTCACAATTCCGAGCACGGGCTTCTGGAGCGAAAGGAGAGACAACAACGTTGAATATAATCCAAACGTGTTTTTAATAGGATATAATCCCCACAGGAACAAGGAAAACAGGAAACGTAGAACACCCGTACACAAAAGCATAACAATAGTGCGAWACCGGACAAAGAACGCTAAACGGAAACCAACTCAAATAGGAATATGAATCAAGAACATACAGGTGAAAGGGATTAAACTAAACAAGAACAGGAAGAACCAAATATGGGCAAAAACAATGGGAGAAACCAAACAGACAGATTATGGGGGGTGAAAACAGAGCTAAACCAAAACACAGTACGACAGGGGTGTGACAGTACTAAAGGTTTTTCCATCTGACCGGAACAAATTAAAATTACATCTAAAATAATTATTATTAAGAACAATGTTTTTATTAATATAATCTGTCTTTAAACTATGCATTTACTATGGAACTATTACATTTTTAAATATTTTTGGTTTTGTGAAGTTAGTATGCTTATTTTAATTATTTTATCCTCTGCTAGGGTGTGTAAGATAAATGCCACAGTAAATCATACAGCAAGAGCATCCGAAGTGGCTCAATGAACACATGCTCAGAGCAGTGAGCAGCCAATGCTGCAGCACCCGGGGAGCAGTTGGGGGTTCGGTGCCTTGCTCAAGGGTCTCATCTCAGTCGTGGTATTGAGGGTGGAAGAAAGCACTGGTTATTCACTCCCCCCACCGACAGTAACTATTTGTTGTTATGTAAGAATTATTGTATTTTTGTTGAGAGGAAACTATTTTGTAGTATATTACTCAAGCAGATAACAGAAGTTCAGAACTTACTTGTTAGCATTGTTAGTAACATAACATCGATAGTGACCTGAGTGTTAAGATATGTGTTATGATCCTGATGTATTTTTCTGTGTATCCTATCCTTTGCTTTTAAACTAGATTTTCACAAGGACTTACGTTGAGGCAAGTTGACCTGTTACAGGAAGGCATCACTGGAAGCGCTTCCACACTGACTAAACTTGCTTATCGTCTGCGTGGAGTCTGCAAATCTGCAATTAAAAGAATGAAGAGAAGAGGTGACCTGAAAATTGGAAAAAAAAGAAATAGTTTTAATTGATGAGAGCAAATTTGGCCACAAAAGAAAGGTAATATATTTTCAATTACATCTGGTCATATTTAGTCATAGTAAAGATGAATGATAAAATAAATTCTTAAATTCTGTCATTTTTAGTACAACTGAGGAAGACATCATGGGTGTTTGGAATGCTTGTGGTCAAAGAGTAGTGCAAAAGACCCATTCTGAAAATTGTCAATCAGCGTTCAACTTAACACTTCATGCCAATTCTCCAGAAGCATGTTAGACAAGGAAGCACTGTTGTGTCAGATGGCTGGAGAGCCTATAATTGTCTTGGAGATGCTGGATATAACCATCTAACTGTGAACCATAAAGAGGTATTTGTTGATCCTCAGACAGGTGCTCACACACAAAACATTGAGAGATTCTGGGGAGTCTGCAAGGCAACAGTGTGGAGATTTAGGGGAAACCGCACCGAAAGCAGGCTCAAAGACCACTTAAAAGTAATCGAGTGGACCTACTGGCGTGGTGACAAACATAAAAATGGCACCTTGTGTATGATTTAGCATGACATTAGAAGGAAATATCCTGTGTGAAAAAATGTATTCTTTTATTCTTTGACCATCATCATTTGTGTTAAAGGCAAATTTGTCAATGAACTGACAAAAAATTGAAAATTGACTGTGATTATTGAAGATGTGTCTCATCTGTAGTTTGTTCTTGAAGATGTGTTTTATCTGTAGTTTGTTCTCGTTAAACTATAAAACAATAAAGACAGAATTCTTCACTGCAATATTTCATGTCTCTTCTTACTGGAAAACAGCAAATGCTTACTTTAGAATAGGGAACAAAATCTGAAGTAATACTGCATTTATTAGTGAGAAATGTGCTTGCTAGCTATTAATAAATTCAGGGAATGGGGAATATTTAGTTTATAGATCATTTGTTAGTATAGAACAACTGCTAGAAAGACTGCTTTTGTGTAACATCACAGTGTTTTTTAGCGAATTTAAACGTCTGTGATGAAATGCCTATTCTATATTTATTTCATACTTATAAACTACACATTCACACAGTGTACTGAGAACTTATAAAGTGTGTAATTACGCACAATACAAGCTATTAGTTTGTTTTATTTTTAGCTAATTAGTACACTGTTAGGACAGAAACAAGTACAAAGGGTCTATAACACAAAAATAAGACAACCAATAAAGGCCTTATAAATAGCTTGTAATGGCATACAAGTCCATAACTAGTCACTTACAAATGCAGTTATCAGTCATTAATTACTGTCTAATTTCTGATCCTTAAAATAAAGTGTTACCAGATTATTTCTTATCAGCCATGTAGCCCGCCTGTGAAGAAGCCAGTGAGTTCTAATTTGGAAAAGAATCACCAAAAAGCATTTAACATGCTAGCGTCATTATTTATCGCTTTCCCATTCTTTGTTTCCTTTGACTTAGGGAATAAAGTGAAAACAGTGATAAAGAACATGACTGTAATACAGCTAATAATCTCTTCAAATCAAATGTTACTTTTGTCAGTGAATTTAATGGATGTAATGAGCTGTAATGATGCATCCTATGTCTCTGCCTTCCCTGCACCCCTCCTCTTGCTTTTTCGTTTATCTTTCTTTTTCTGATAAAGTGTCTGTGCTAGTCCTCTCTATGGTTTGACTCATCAAGGTGTCAATGTTACGCTTGTTTGTGTGTGTCTGTGCACTTGTATGTGATGTTGTTTATCTATTCAATTTGAGCTTGGGATCAATGCCTTTACCTAGAAAACCAAGACTTGCTGAACTTCCTGGTACTAAGTTCACCAAAGTTCCCACGATACACAGATCAGGTAATTTTAGAAAAATTTGTTTACCACATAAATCAAACCCAGTTAATAAATCAGGGCTTTTGTTTCAAAACCTAGTGAGCTATTACAAAAGATCACAAACAATACTATGATACTACAGATACTATGCAACATAAATGGTGCTCTTTGAGTCCAGCTTACTATTGACTTCTAGTGTTATATCATTTAGTTAACATACTAATGGTGTTAACATAATAATGGTGATCTAATGGTGTGATGCTCTAATAAGCACAAATGTAACACACACAAAATATAAGATAAAATATGTTTTAATTATATTAAACTACATTATGTTAAATATATCTTAATATAATCAAAAGCTGCAGCAGTATATCATGGGATTGCTATGTCCCAGGAGATTACATTTGAGACACAAAACAAAACACCTTACAATGCCTATACCATATCAGGCAGCTCACATAATTTTGTGGTTCAAATTCAAAAAGCACTCATAGACATTATAAATAAATATTCCAAACATATAATGTATATAAGACTCATTTAGAAAGGTAATGGAAGATATCCAGATATGGCATAAGCATAATGACAAAAGCTACTCTAGACTCTAATACACTCATACTCTAAACATTAATTTCCACCTGGCACCAAATAGTAGTCAGGTTGTTTCCATTATAATCACAAGTACTGCAACTTACTTTTCCCTCCCTTTACTATATATTGTAACGTTGGAGGCTCCCGTACCGCCTCCTCAGCACCACCAGAGGGAGCCATCACCAGAATATTGATTTACGTATTAAACTCTATTTCCCATCATGCCACATACCTGGGGCTGATCTCAATAAGCGATCTCACCTGAAGCTCATTTACATTAAACTATATAAACTCTTGTGATTCTTTAACTCATTGCGAAGTTTTGTTTTGCCCTGCATACAATTCCGAGCGGTTTTCTTGTTTATTGGATTACCTGTTATTACCTGGACTGTCTTTGGATTACTCTGTTTAATTGCTGCCTGCCCCGACATATTGCCTGTTTGTTGACTACGCTCTTGGATTACATTTATTCATTTTACATTTTCATTTTACCTCTTACCTTTACCTCGATTACCTCTGATATTCCTGTTTGCTAGTTTTGACTCTGTTGTATGTCGTTCTGTCAATAAAGCTGCAAATGGATCTCAACTATTCTGAGTCGTTACATAGATAAATATATCACAAAAATATATAAATATATCACATGTTTAAAGTTCTTTTTTAACTAAATTTGGTTTACTGTTCTAGGGGCGCCAAAAGACATTTTTTGATTTTGTGAGACAAACATCAAGTGATTGAGAAAGTTACTGATAGAATTTTATGGTGTAATGCCTGCCTGTGGCCCCCAAAAGAGTTCCCATGTAGAAAAAACACAGAACAGTCTCCTGGCTTTCGCAAATTCTCCTTAATTACTCCTGCTCAAGCGAGTGCTTGGCAAAGACATAGACAAGTAATTGCCCCTCACTGAGAACTTGAGCTCTCAGTGCTGAATTAGAATCTTTAAAAAGAGTCACTGCCGCCATCCTGGCCACAGCAATCAGCCTGGAAGTTTTAGAAAAGCACAAATGGCTCTGTTTACGCTGTTGAGCAGATCTGGGAGGTATTCCATCAAGCTCCCTAACTGCAAATCCTGGCTAATTTCGATAAGCCTCGCTAGTTTTAGCAAGAATTCGGTTCTATTACTCTCGCTAACAGAAATCCCAGCTGAGTTACCGGGTAACATATGCTTCTGAACAAACCTGCTCCGTGGCAGGTTAACTATTAGGCTTAATAAATCAGCGTTACAAAGAATACGTACCTGTAGTAAACAGAGTCTCAAACAAACAGTTCCCTACACTTTCCACTTGGTTCTCCGTGTTGTCCGAAAACAAAGGTGACAACGTCAGCAAATGAATTTACATTCCTGGTTAGTTTTGTCGAATTCTCAATGTTTAAAGGTAAAAAGAAATTGTAGTCATGATAGGGTCTTGAAATATGAAAATTGTTTCATAGGCAGGGCAGAGTGGTCATGTCCTTTGAGTGCAGCCCTTTAAGTGCGGCCATCATGCGGGCATCCCGGGTTTGAATTTCAATGGACAAGGTTCTTTTATGTCAATAAGGGGAAACACTGTTGCGGCAATAATTCTATTTTCACCAAATAGCCTATAGCTTACATTTGTCACACATTACACGTATGTGAAATATCATGCCATTTAGTCTACAACTTAATTTACAACTTAACTTACAACTACAACTTAATTTTGGTAGGCCTATGTCTATACTTAAATGAAATATGTGAAATTTACTTTGCTCAGAAAATGTCATTATGTGACATCTCTATCAAGCAATAAAGTTAAAGGTAAACTTTTACTTTTAAAACAGAATGTAGGCAATTGTCCTAACAGGCACACCCCATGACTCAACAAATTTGCTTCAGAGATGCTGTGCAAGCCTCTTTAATGAAATCCTATTTATCAATTCCCATGAATGTACATAAAACAATAATGACATTAATGATCAAATTCTGTTGTGAGGCCAGGATTAATCAGAAAGTGAAATTGACATGACAAAGAATTACATGTTCTCCAGCACTTGAGGGAAAGGATCTCTGATGAGGTCAGAGATCCTGACCTCCACCAGTGGGCAATCCCCTCCACCAGATGGCAGCCCCGATTTAGGTGCCAATGCCAACTCCTCTGCCAGTGTAAGATTTTGAGGGAGACTCCCACCTCCTGTGGCCTTAGCATCCGTCATTTTTTTGGTAGTTACAATTGTAAATCAAATTAGGGTACCAACTACATTACTAATTTCACTGAATGCTAATATTAGCCTACTTACCACTCTGCAAAGTGTTTTTGCATAGTCTTCACCTGCAAAGCAGTTCTTTTTACATTAATTGACACCACTCCTGTTCAAAGACAAGATAACACAATTTGGCATATTAGTTGGTGCAAGTACTTTACAAATTAAAAAATATATATATTTGCACTTCTATATTCTGATTAAGGTGTAATTAATCAGAATATAGTATATAGAATAATTGCTTTTAGAATATTCCTTGTAATATGTTCCCATTTTACGTTATAGAACATAATGATTATTGACACGCATCTGTCAGGTAATCAACACAAGGGACTCAGCTGCGGAGAACAACGGTTTATTGACTAATAACAAGACAGTAGACAAGGGAGTGCTGGGTGAATAATGGCTGGGTAATAAGAGTATGGGGTGGAAACGGCAGCAACAGGGGACAAGGACTGGGGCAGAGATGGAGGGCTGACCCACCGCAACCAACTACAAGGCCAACCCGGGTTCACCGGTATAGAGTACTCAATGATTTTTGATAAGGCAGAACAAACTGCATTCCAAAATTTTTTAATCTTTTCACATTCCCACATCATGTGGAAAAAGGTTCCAAGTTGTTCATCAGAACAGTTATTTCAGAAGGGGCTAAATGATCAATGAGTCAATACGATCTTTTCAGTGGGGCCCAATAAGTTCTGTAACAACAGTTAAAATGAATCAGTTGGTTATTTGGATTTCTTGATGAAGTGAGAATGTTCCGCCATGTTCTACCCCAGTCCATGATATCTTCATCAAGTTCACATTCTCTTTCCCATACATACTGTATAGCTAAGCCCTTAGATGTAGCCTCCAAAACCTTCCCGTACATCCATGAGATAAAGTGCCTAGACAGAGTCATATCAAGCCGGGTAATAATTGGATGCGAGGGAAGCATTTCCCCCCAGGGCACTCCATAGGCCTTAGCCGATCTTAGGCGCAGAAATAAAAATCAAGGAGGAGGATTCTGTTCACACAGTTCTTGAAAACGTAACATGTTTTTAGGTCCCAAAATATCTTTCAGCGTATAGATGCCTTTCTGCATCCAGTCTCTGGAGACAAATGGTGCACCTCCCAAAAGAATGCTATGGTTATACCAAATGCGTGTATTGGTGTGCCACTTATCGGAATTTTGGATATTTTTTTCCATCAACCTAAGATTGACTATAGTGTTGGTCATGATTGGACCAAAGGAATGCATACATTGTTTATTATTCAGCCCCGAGAACAGTACATCTTGTAATCTGTAATTGCCAGCTAAACTCTCCTCAATCTCCCTCCAGGGAACCTTAGAGGATGGGTTAAGCCAGACATGAATACATCTCATTTAAAAAGCTCTACGGTACAATTCAAAGTTTGGGAGTGACAAACTCCCAGTTTGTTTTGCCCGCTGCAGGGTTTCATATTTTAGTCTCGTTGTTTACTATTCCAAATTAATTTACGAATTATAGAATTGAGTTTGTGCCAAAATCTTTTAGGTACAGGTAACAGAATCATGGAACTGAGAAAGTTAATCTGCGGCAACATGTTCATTTTGATACTCACTTTTCTAGCGTGTAATGATAATGGCATCAAAGTCCATCTCTGAAGATCTTGTTCCACCCTGGCTAGAATTTGTAGGTAATTGGCATCTGGAATAACATGCAAGGATGGATGAACAACAACACCCAAGTATGTAATTGAAGATTTAATGGGAATGCTACATGGCAGTCTGAGGGAGGATTTTTCCCAGTTAATTTTGTAACCGGACAGAGCGCTAAACTTTCCAAATACCTCTAGAATCTGCGCAATTGAAACTTGAAGATCTAAAATAAAAAGTATTATATAATCCGCTTAAAGAGATATGTATAAGAATTAACTGAAATTAAACAAACATTTTCCTGTCTTATCAGTTGCGCTAGAGGCTCGAGCGACAATGCAAATAACATTGGGGATAAAGGGCACCCCTGTCTTGTGCCTTGTTGTAAATTGAAGGGTAAAGAATACACCCCGTTAGTTGCCACAGAAGCCGTGGGATTCTAATACAAGACCTTAATCATATTCACGAAGCCTTTGCTAGCATACATTTTAATATCTGTATTTAACAAACTAATGGGTCTATAATTTGCACAATCTGAATAATCTTTCCCTTTTTTGGGTATCAACGTAATCAGCGCTATATTCATTTGTGGGTGAAAAGCCCCAGCCTTTACTGCAGCATGTATGGATGTTAGGTAGACAGGCCCCAGTAGGTCAAAATATTTAAGAAATAGCTCTGCTGGGATTCCGTCTAAGCCTGGCGCATTGCCTTTCTTAGCACCTTGTAAGTCCTCTTTAATTTCCTCTAAGGTAACGGGCTGCCCTAAAAGTTCAGCTTCTTCATGACTAGGACGGGGCAGATTGAGAGACTGCAGAAAATGTGCATGGCTTGGACTTGAAGGGTTAAGCTCAGAAGTGTAGAGTTTAGAATAAAAGTTTCTATCCCTTTCTATCCCCTTTCTAACCCTTTAGATGGGTGTTTAATTATGTCAATAATTACTTATTATTATTATTTCAGTCTTAGGGCTAAGAGTTTGCTGGGTCTAGCACCAAATATACAGTAGGTCAAATATAGATCTCCAAACATGCAGAAAACAATTAACCTCAAATATTGTAGGGCATATATTGATATGAATGCTATGTTCTTCCCCTTAATGCTGGTGCAAAAATAGGCCAGATTGGTTCTGACTCTGTCAACCTTGAGGTTACAGCTGCGAGCAATCAAAACAATAGTACCTTTAGTTTTAGTATTGTCCATGGAAAAAAAAGTCACTTTATAAAATTTATTCTGTAACCTCTGAACGTTCATTTTCTTTAAATGCTTTTCCTGAATTAGGGTGATATCTATCGCTTTTCTGTGCAAATAAATAAAAATTTTGGCTCTCTTATTTGGACTATTAAGCCCTCTAATATTCAGTGATATAATTTGAAGTGATCCATAATCTACTAAAGTGGTACAAATTTTAATATATCTTGCAAAACAAAAAAGTTTCTGTTCAGCCTGTGACAAAACCACAACAGTGTCAAAAATAAATAAAAATAGCACAAATAAAAATCTATCAGAGACCGCAAAATCCCCCAATGCTATAAGGGCCCATGACAACATCAACTGCTGTTCACCAAAGCATCAACGTCATCCACCCTCTTCCACTGAGCATGAAATATGCAATATGTCAACAACAAGCAAAGATAACAACCATATATGCATATATAAACAGATTGTATACATCAAACCATTTAACTGCACACACACAC
>JAZGTK010011736.1:3479-15384 GCA_036877625.1 Ambastaia sidthimunki | reverse complement strand
AAGAGCCAATCATAACAAATTAAAGGAGGGGTTACTGATAGCCCCGCCCCTCTCTCGGTCTTTCTGTGTGTGCAATCTTAGCGCTGCTCCAGAAACATTTAGCAGCTCACGGGACGCACGGGAATTCGACATAGATATATTTGCGTCGACTTTAAAGAGATACGTAAGACAAAGAATATCCTTACAGGAACACAATCTGTTTGTCGGTATGTTGTTTTATTGAATTATCATTGTGGTTATTATATGGTGCTAGAACTGTTGTTCATAAGTGTAACATGTGAAATGTCTATGTCGCACATATGAAGTGATTGGAAAATTTATGGATTCTTGTTTTTTGTACTTAAATCTTAATCTAACTTAAGTCCTGATTTAAATTACTTCTATATATCATTCTGTCAATTAAACAGTACAAGGATTTGCTTATAATAATTTATTGCCAGCGCTTTATCAATATCAGTCTTTTGATATGAATTTCGAATTAAAAGCTGTTACGTGAAGCTGCATTAAAGGTGTAGGAGACGTTCGAAGTTTTCTAAAACATACATAGTAAATTCAGTAGTGTGTGTGCTTGCGTTTAAATGAAACTTCACCAACAGATCCTTTATTTATATTAGTTTTTATATTTAAGTATTTTATTATTTATATCTAGTATTTATATTTCATTTTAAAAGACAGTCTGACCTCATCTGAGTAGAGATATAAAGTAGAGTAGAAAGTCTTTGTTTTATGTAGAGAGGTAAAAAGATGAGTTTACTGTCCACACCATTAGACATTTAACCGTCTTTATCGCTTCCATCTATTCCTGATTATGTTTCAGACTTAAATGTGTACTTTCTAAAATATGCTAAAGTGTGCTTTGCTCTCCTGGAGGCAAGACATTGCTTACAGTCAGAAAGTATGTTGTTTTGGAAATTTAAAAGGAATCTTTACAGTATTAAAAAGGAAGATGCAATTGCAATCATTATATGTTTTACCTGACAATGTTATGATCAGATACCTGTTTAATCTAGAGACATGGCCTATATTAGACCTACAGATTAATAGTTCATTATAGCTGCATAGTATTTTTAATCTAATATACAACTGTCCTGTCTTGTGAGTAGATCTCATCAGGGATCAATCTGCTCATCAGGGATCTCATCAGTTTCTTTCTGCTCATGTTTACATGCACCAGATAGTAGGTTGGCTCTGTTTGCTAAGTAAGTGTCCATGCCGCCTGCTATTGTTTTGATCTCCTTGAAAGCTCCTTGATATTCCTGATGACCGTATACCTTCTCTGGAAGGCTCTTCTCTGAAGCAGCTTTGTCTGAGTGTGCAGATGTAAAGACATTTAAAGTGTGTCAGTGCTTCTGAAATTAATTAAATCAATTACGATTGATTAGGAATCGTGCAAGTCAGGTCTATAAAGCTAAGATTTTTGAATAATTGTAATGTTAGGTTGTGCAGCAGAAAGAGATTTTCTGTTGTTGTGATGGTTCACATGCTTTCAAGAAGACTGAAAGTATTTGTTGGCTGACACTAAGAGAACTTGCTTGAATCGTTGTTCCTTGTTGCTGATGTTTCTTCATGTCACTGCAGTTGAGACGCCATGGCTGAGCACATGATGATGCCCATGACCCATGGCTCCTCTGGCGGAGGCCTGCGTGGGTATCGCATGGGAATGAACGACCCTTCTCCACACAGACCACAGCCCGACCTGCGGACCCTTCCCAGTGGGCAGGTCATGCACTATGCCAGGGGGCCCCAGAGCTCCATGGAGGCGGCCATGAGGCAGAGGAATGCAATGAACAGCGTCATGAATGGTCACATCAATGGGCAGATGGGTGGTGGACACTCCCACCAAATGCAGCAACCCAGTATGATGTATGGAGGACCGCAGCAGCAAGGACACCCTCAGGCACAACATCATCATATGCATCTCCAGAATCAGCACGCACAGCAGTATGTGGCTGAAGGAGACCTCACATCTCAGCAGCTTATGGCTAGCATGCATCTTCAGAAACTTAATACCCAGTACCACGGGCACCCACATGGGCCTGTCAATGGACATCACATGGGAAATGTTCAGCACAGAATGGGTTCAGTTCAGTTGGTGGGCATACAGGTAGGGCCATCATTGGGCCTCAACATCATGGACATAGACTTGATTGATGAGGAGGTTCTTACATCCTTAGTGCTAGAGCTTGGGTTGGACCGGGTTCAAGAGCTGCCTGAGCTCTTTCTAGGGCAAAATGAGTTCGATTTTTTTCTCAGACTTTGCATGCAAACAGCAGCCAAGTACTGTCAGCTGCTGAAAGTAACACTCGGTTACCAAGAAAACGCATGAAAAGCTAGAATGTTTCAGGTTTTGCATTACCTTGTATGTCTGTAAAGGTGTTCTATGCACATTGTAGTGCACACTGACTTGATCTGTTTGCTTAAAGAAAAAAAAATACTTGGCCTGAGATCAGGGGGGAAAAGACTTTAGGAAAGAACTTGGCACTATGATTGGCCAGTTAAAATGTGGCTTTGGTGAGGAGCCTTTATCTTGTCCCATTGGGCCTGTTGGGTTGATGTTGACCTCCCTGAGGTTGAATGTATCTTCACAAGGTGGGAAAAGAAGCCTGCATGGAACAATGCAGACATTACTTTGCCTCTTGGGGGGCAACTAGAATCAGTAGCATTTAGAAATGTATGTATCACACCTACCAGAAACAGACAGGATATGTGAAGAAACCTGCCTTTTCTTAAACTAACTCCAAGACTTGAGATGACAGATGATGTTTGCGTGAGTGTACTATGTGGGCGTTGAAGGCTGGTACTTCAGAACGGGTGAAGTTGATTTTAAAATGTCTCTTAATGATGTTTTAAATGGTAAGAACATAGTGAGATTGATTTTATCTCATGTTTTGAAATGGCTGCCTGTAGTAAAATTATACATTTGTCACATTCAACCTTCATGTGTTTGACTGAATATGACCTAAAGTTGAGTATCTTGCATTCACTCTAGGATGTGTCTTGGAGCTTGCAGGAGTATTTGTCTATAGACAACTTGCCTGGAAAGCAGTGGAATATTTTGTAGTCTGTCTTGGTAAATGTTGAGTCTGTGGTTCCTGCTAGTGATTCTGAACGTAGAACCGCCTTATAGTTTTTACAAAGTACTGTAAATATTCTTGTCTGATGCCATGACAAGAGGAATTATAGATACTAGTTTTTATATGAGAACTCCACCTGCTATGTTGTATTTGTTTAAATGTAGTCTTTCTCATAAAATGAAGAAAATGGATGTCTCCATTTAGGCTCACACTGCTTATTTACTGTTTTCTAAATCAACTTGAATGTCAAAAGTTCAACTATTGAAACAATGTACAATCCTGTTTTTGGTTGGAGCAAGCCTTACAGACCAGTGGTCCACCTCCCCACTGGCTAACACTGCACGTTTGTGTGATAATTTTAAATTAAACATACAACCTTCTTTTTTGACTGAGGACAGAACAGTCATGTCAGAGGGTCCAATAATAACAAACTGTGGTACTGGGTGTAAAAAATAGTTTGGGAGAGAGTCCCCTGTTTAGAGAAGAGGTTGAGAACTTCCTGTGGTGTTGTGGTGTTTTGTTGAGTGCTCTGTGGGGGTTGGGTTGGTTTAGAAATAGCACAGCATACAGTACTATTAGGATAATCTGTTCCTTCACAGCTCGCATGAGATGTACAATGGCCACTTAAAAAAGCACAAACAAAGAAATAAGTCAATTTCCAAAATGGGTCATATCCTGTTTTTTGTAACTGTAATTAAACTCATTGTTTAGGGCATCATTATGGGGGGATAATTCATTTTTGACATTGATTTAGTTGTTTTTTTTTATGTATCTGTAGAGACTGCAATGTCTTCCCCTAAATCTTTGTTCTCTAATTTGTCATGTTGAAATCTTGAGCATTTAGCAACAGAAAAGAATAATTTCAGAATATCAGCTGCAGGTTTGTTTTGTATGTTCTCTTCCAAACTGTTTGCTGTTATTTACTGTTGTGCTCCCACAAATGCTTTTAAAATGTTGATTCAATTTTAAGAAAATATATTTATTTTCATTGAAAATAAAATATTTATTTAAAGAAGATATTTTATTTAGTTTCTAAAAACATTTTACTTGATGGTTGTGATTTTTATTTCAATTATATGGATTTTTACCTGTGCCCTTGTAAATTACTTTCACCACAAGTCATTTGCGCACAGTACAAAAACTGGCCAGGATTTTACAAGACCACACAGTAATTAGTTACAATATTGTATTTAAATTTGTAGGCTATGTAGGCTAGGTCATTTTTACATTGTGGGATAGGCATCATTATGGTGATTAGTGTTTCCCTTTGCTGGACATTTACTTATTTTCTTATAGTCAGCATAATAACATTACACAACCGCTCTGTAAAAAAATCTGTGAACATACTATATAGTACACCTTTTATAATCAGTTGGGGGAGTTATTGTCAGTGCTGTTCTGGGGGTGTCTGATACATTTGAGCCAAACAGCCAAGATTCAATAAAAATAAACGGTAGTTTATTTTAAACAAACATAATTTAAGATTACAAATAGTCTGCCAGCAAAACCAGCAAATACTTTATTCATTAATACTGTAAAAATTGTGAAAACATGTCACTCAGTAGGAATATAGAGTGGATGTTACCATAGCTGATCTAATCCATCATATTCACTCGGTGGGATTAGGTCTGAGTCCCTCATTTAACAGACAACTGCTCACGGTCTCCAACTTAGTTTTGTGTTATACACACCAGACTCAATACAGCACTCAATACATACAGTCCATAAAACACTGATGGGTCGAAACCCGCTTGCAGACAGTGAATCCAGATCAGCTCTACTGTATGACACCAGTTATCAAGGCAATACTAACCAATGGCTTTCTACATTCCTATTTTTTACATAACCATGTTCAAAAGGGGCATCAATAATTGTAAAGTCGCCAAAAGTCATATGTATAAAAAGGAACATTAACCAGTGCTATAACATTGAAGTCGTAAATCCACACTTCATGCTAATCGAGTCACAGCCTAACACCTTCCACAACGACAGCAAAGCAGCCTAAAGCTGTACTGTACAATACTGTTTGATAACCTAACAATCATTACCGATTAACACACCAAGTCCAAAGTGTATTACAATACACTTATTACAGTCTCAGTCTTGCTGCAGTAACCTGTTGTAAATGGCACTACTATATACTGTTCTACTATTTGTGCTGTATTTGATATGTTCTGATTTTCTTTTTTATGTATATTTTTATTGCATTTTCATAATCAATCAAATGAGGCAATAATAATACAAAGTGTTGTTAACAAACGTTAACAAAGAAGTAAACAGAGGAAACAATGAAAAAACAAAAGAAGAAAAACATCACAGAACAAAACTAAAAGGAGCAATGTAATGAATCCCAACATTTTATCATCTTATGGGCATGATAGCATTTAAGGAACTTGCAAATAATTTATAATATAATTCAGATTTACCTTTTAACATACATCCAGGAACTAGTTTACCTTTTGGTAGGTGAGAAGGTATTTTAGACATGGTGTACAGATTGAAATGAATGAGTAAAGAGTGCCCACCTGGCTTGACGTGGGTTTAGCCACTTGGCTTTACGGAGGTGATTACTTCAAGTGGATGTTGGGCTTCCTCCTGCCAATGTCTTCATTCATCCAGGGCCATCTTGATGGTAACTCATATGCATGGAGGGTTGGGGGCTTCCCCTGTTGTTGAAATAACACAGCATCTAGTTCCACTGTGGATGCATCCACTTCAACGATGAACAGTGCATCAGATCTTGAGTGTCGGAGAGAAGGTGCTGTGCAGAATACTTCCTTGAGGTGTTGGAAAGCTTGGATGGCTTTAGGGTTCCAGGACAGGGATTTTGGCCTATGATGGAGAGAGGTTAGTGAAGAACTGATTGAACTGAAATTACAGATGAATCTACTATTAAAATTTGCAAATCTCAGGAAATGTTGTAATTCTTTGACAGTCTTGGGTTGGGGCCAGTCCTTAACTGCATGTACCCTCTTCTGTCCATCTGTATACTGTGCTGGTTGATGTTGTAATTCAGGTGTATGGTCTTGCTATGGAATTACATTTTTTCCAGTCTAAGGTAGAGACAGTGTTGACAGAGTTTGGTGAGTACGAGTTTGACTTGATGTCGATGTTCATTCAGATCTCTGACTATAAGAATCAAATGTTGACAATAACAAAGTGTCTGAGATACAGAAGATTTTATTCATGTAACCTTGGAACACGGAAAGGTGTTGGCAAGGCCATACAGCATGACCTGGTATTTGTAGTTCCCAGGTGGAGTGACGAATGCAGAATCTCCTATTCTGATGCGTATCAGGTTGTAAGCACTCCTGAAGTCTTAGTAAATATACAGCCACCACATAGTTGTTCCAGGGCTGCTGGGAGCAGAGGAAGGGGGTATCTGTACTTGATGTTTGTGAGTTGAGGGTTCGATAATCATTGCAAGGCCTTAAACCTCCATTCTTTGTTGCCACAAAAACAAAGCTAGATGCGGCAGGGGAAGTAGATGGTTTGATAAAGTGTTTTAATGCTTCTTGGATGTATTTATCCATGGTCTCCTGCTCCAGGATAGACAGAGGATATATCCTACTTTAAGGTAACATTGCCCCAGGCAGCAAGCTGATAGCGCAGTCTTATGGCTGATCTGGTGGTAACTGTGTAGCCATCTGCTTGCTGACAACATCCTGGAATGTCCTGTATTCTTTAGGAATCTCGCATTGAGATAACACTGAGGGACTTTCAATGGAAGTGTAGTCTATCAGTAAGGAACAATTTATCCAGTATTCCACTTTATTAAATGTTGATGTAATTGTAACCATAGGCATCCCAGGATGATATCCACAGTGGAGCCCTCTAGCACCGAAAAAGAGATGAGTTCCAGGTAAAGCCAGCCTACACTGAGGGTGACAGTGGGGGAGTAATATTGTATCCGACCTTAGCCCAGGTGGTTTTTGCCAGGATGGTTTGGATGCTTATGGCCTGAAAGATGTTTTTGTCTGGACATCTGGAGTTGGAGGAATATGAAGTTTCCGGAAGAATCAGAGTCAATGAGAGCTTTCAGCTAAAACAGATGTTTATGGGAGGTTACTATGACATGAGTTTTAGCTAAAGCAGAGACCAGAGAAGGTATATTAATAGTACTTGCCACTGGGTGAGGAGGTCAAGTTGGGCATTTGGCAAGGAAGTGCCCGCTGTCACCACAGTATAGGCACAAACAGTAAGCCATGCGATGTTGGTTGGTTATTAAGAGAATGGAGAATGGTATGGGGTTTGTATGGATTTTTTTAATCCCACATCGTCATCATATGGCGATGTTGTTGTAGTAGTAGTAGTAGTAGTAGTAGTAGTAGTAGTAGTAGTAGTAGTAGTAGTGCCTTTATTGTCACTAGTCACAAGTACCAGTGAAATTAGCCATCAACCCATCCCATGTGTTGACAAACCACCACCTTGATGAAACGCTGTGATTATGGCAATCTCATTCCAACTGCTGGCCACTGCCAAAGTTCTGAACTGTAAGATAAACTCACAGTCTCTTGACATAATCAAAAAAGTTGATCATGAACTGACAGGTAATGAGCAGATTGACCAGACGTCTCTTCAAAGTGGGGGAGAAAAGCCACAAGTGTGCTGATTAAAGATCCATTCGCATTCCATACAGCCTGTGCCCACTGCAGTGCTCTACCGGATAAGAAGTAGATAATGCAAGCAATCTTAGATTGATCAGTGGGATACAATTGGGGTTGCATTTCAAATTGTAAAGACCACTGCAGCAGGAAACCAGGACATTCATCTGGATTACCAGCAAATGTGATAGTTCAGGCCATAGGACTGGTGCTAAAAGAAATGGATAAATGTGACTGTAGATAATGACAGAGTTAAAATCAGCCCTGCAATTGGGTTGTAGGGTGAACTTCCTGCCTCCATATTGTTGGTGTGGTCCAGTGTTCTGCCACACTACAAAGGGGAACAGAGATTAAGATAATAAATAGTGTAATCTTTATAAATGGAGGTAACTTCAGACAGATGAATATCAATGGCAAACAGAACTGGAATCAGGAACAACAGGTGAGAATGCATTCACAGATAAATAAACTGTAATTTAGCTGAATGTAAACAGTCTTTTCTCTTTTGTAGAACACCAGTGGAACAGACGATGAACAGGTAAGTGCTCTCATCAGGTGTCAGGGTGTTGACCGAGACCGGACACAACTGAAGTGCCATAGTGGTACTTATATAGAGAGTCCTTGATTAACTGTGCAGGTGCAGAGAATTATCAGGCGGGTGAGAGAGACGGGTGGATGGAGTTGTGATGCCTGGTGTGGGAGGCATGGCTGGCTCTGTAACAGAATCATATTATTACAATCTAGGTGTGCCATTTGGTTAAAAACCTGAGCAAAATAGTCCTCATCATGTATATATGGGGCACATGTGCTGTATTTGCTATCACAACTTGTTTTCCATACAACAGGCATGACTGTCCTACCTTCTTTATCAGAATAACTTGTTTGCAGTTAAAATGGTAACTTTTGTGAATCAAAATGATTATGCCACACTTTTTAGAGGAAAAAGATGAATAATAAAGTTGGTCTACCCAGTCTCTACCAAATATTTGGTGTAATAATAATAATTTCTTTTTAACAACATTATTGACACCCTTTACATTCCAAATATGTATCCCCATGCTTGAATTACAAAGACTACTCATTAGTAATTTATTTACAGTTAGATGTTTAAACCATTTTGAAATACATGCACTGCAAGCAAAAAATGTAGAACATCAAAAAGAAGGTAGGTCTCATCATGCCGATTAATTCTTACTTGAAAAGTACCAACTTTTCTTGAATGAAAAATAAGTAACAAATAAATTATCCTACATGAAAAAAGAACTGTACAGGTGTTAAATGAACTTCTTGTCTCAAACACAAATGGAAGATATAACATTTGACACAAGAAGGAGAAACATTTGAGACAAGAAGGAGGCCAAGAGGTAACACATTGGGAGTCTAAAACTTTGCTGCATGATAGTATTTTTCCTATGTGTCATGAATTAAAGTTATTTGTATTGTCATAACTCCAAGCCAAATGAGCTAGTGTTTATCACAGTCATCCTATCCATTTTTTGCTGATTGTATTATTAAGTACCTTGAATGTTCTGTATATTGTGAGTCTCTTCAAAGAATCATTATGGTTGCTGAGTTGATTCCAAAGATGTGTTCCCCTCCTCAGCTTTAGACAGTTAATGTCTTAACTGGCTGCATTGGACACTCTGATAGCAATACTCTGATCTGTATTTGAATCCTGTTTTCCACAGTCCGCTTGGCGAAAAAATTACACTCTTTTCCCCTGAAGAAAAATGTCACCCATACATCTTGCTGTTTCAAATATTTGCCTTTTATTTCTGTATGTGTGCAGTTGAACAAGCACAGGTCTTACACTTGGATAGTTCCCCTCACGTCTCATGGGTTCGCTATTGATGTGCTGTTTCCAGCTTTATCAACCTGCCCTTGGCATTCATGATTTAAAAAGTCAGGATTCAACTTTCAAAGAAAGTTCCCCTCAGTGCCATTCTAATATTCTGGCACTTCAAGAGCTTTCTGCAACGACGACTCAACAGTTGCAAAGTATGCTGAGCTATTTGTTTAATTATCCTTATGGTCAGATGTCCTCTGTTATTATAAAATAATAATGAAATATTTTTCATGATATAATTAATATCTCCCAATAGAGTACACTTGTTAGGGACAGTTGAAAATCTCTGTTGCCCATAACACACAAAAAATAAGTCAGCAATAAGAATGTCCCTGTCAAACATACCTCCACCTTATCTATCAGACAGTCTCTCTAGCTCTCTCTCTCTGTCTCTCTTTCTCATGGACATGCGTGAGCGTCTGCGGAGTGAGTGAAGCGTGGCTGTGAGAGTGACTGTGTTTTCCCAACTTTTACGGTTTAATTCATTTTCTTTTTACTTGTTTATTTGTTTAGTTTGGAAAAGTTGTGTTAGGGTTAGAGGAGTTAGTATTTATTTCTGGCCATTATGGCCGGTGTAAAGGAAGGAGTGGGGTTAGAACAGCTCACCCGATGGCACGGAATTAAAGCCGGTCAGGGTTGATTGTTCTGTGGAGGAATGTAGTCTTGCGGTTGGACAGGTGATTGGACATAAAAGTAAAAGATCAGCTTCAAGAATGAATAGTGCTATGTTTTTTTTTTGGGGATTCAGTAGATAAGGTGAATAAGATTGTTGAACAAGGCATTGTAGTGAGGGATGCACATACTTCGTTTTTTCCCCTTGTAAATCCGTCAAAGAAGATTACTGTGTCAAATGTTTGACAATTGGTTTCTGCAATTAAAAAGCCTAAAAAGCTTGTCCTGAAAAAGTAAGAGAAAAACAGTCAGACTTGAAAGAAACTCAGAGTAGTGATGGAATTACAGGGAATGAAGTAACTGAAAATGAGAAGAATGAAAATAGAATTGAGAGGAACATTGTAGAACCTAATGAACATCAGAAGAAGAAAAATGAAGTTAGAGAGAAAACTTGTTGTTTCGGGACAAGAACTAATAGAAATAGTTAAACCCATTTTTAAGTTGCAAAATACAAAGCGTAAAGCAACAAAGAGTGCGCAGAGTGAGAAAAATTCAAAAAGGGGTCATGTTAAAGAACAAGTTGAGATGAAGGAGATGAATACAACTGATGCAAATAGTAAAATGGAATACTCATCAGAATCTTATAGTGAAAAAGAAATTTCTACACAAACAATGAAAGATGTAAGAAAGGAGAAGTACGACTTGGACAAGTTCCGTAGATTCCTACAAATGACAAAAGGAAAAAGAAATGTGGTTGTTAATGATTTTTTTCCAAATCAAGCTAACTTTATTGAATCTGCAACAAAAATGTAGGAGGAGATGGTCTTGCTGAGACTGAAATATATCGTCTTAAGAAATTAGAACAAAAGACAAGAACACAAATAAATGTTATTTATGTAACCCTGGTTCCCTGAAGAACGAGACGCTGCATCGAAACGCTATGGGAATGCTATCAGCTTTTATGCACTCTGAAACACCTGTTGCAACAGTCAATTGCCGGGCATGACGTCACGGACGGGGTGACGTCATGACCAGGAAGCTATAAAACCGCTGGCGCTGCGCAGCTCGGGTTAGCTTCGAAATGAATGAAGCGGGCGCAGGTAGGCGGTACCCGAGGTATGGCCTGAGACGCAGCGTCTTGTTCCCTTCAGGGAACCAGGGTTAAATACGTAACCTGAGACGTTCCCTTTCAGGAACTCAAGCTGCATTGAAACGCTATGGGAACGAGATGCCAACTCCGCCATAGTGAGGGGGCCCCTGCCCTATGTTGCGGCCTAAGGCACCAGGACAGAGGAGCCAGCAGTGGCCTGCATATATAAACTGTACTAAGAGCACAGATACCGCGTCCCGGTGTATTCTTTCCAGAACTCCCGGGAGCAGAGCGATCGGGGGAAAAGCGTACAGACAGAGCCTCGGCCATGTCTGCACCATAGCATCCAGCCCGAGAGGAGCTGGATGAACTAGAGAGAACCAGAGGGGACATTGCGCAGTTTCTTGAGAGGCGAAGAGGTCCACTTGGGCTTGCCCATAAATCCTCCAAATCTGATTCACCACATCGGGGTGAAGTCTCCACTCCCCGGGCCTCGGCTCCTGCCTCGACAGGATGTCTGCTCCAACATTGCATCGGCCCGGGATATAAGCTGCTCTCAGTAAGCCGCATATTATTTATTAGAAATAATATTGCAATTATGTATTTGTGTATGTGTTTTGTGTATACATTATGTTTGTGTGTGTGCTTTTCTAGATTTATTTTATTTTTCAAGTTTTAG
>JAZGTK010011735.1:0-15384 GCA_036877625.1 Ambastaia sidthimunki | reverse complement strand
AAGTTTCAAAATTCAGTGTAAATATCCTTGGATATTTTTGTCTTTTGTACAGCTGCTTTGCAACAGTGTACCATTGTGATAAGCGCTTTATAAATAAACTTGAACTTGAACTAATGGTCATCTGCTGTGTTGGTTAACTGATACCTATTTTATCATCTGTAGATGGTTTGGCATATATCATACCTGCCTGAGGCACACCAACAGGGGTCTCTCCTGCTGAAGGCGACATTTGAGGCATTATAGAAAACCAGCTTAGCATGGCTTTACTTTTCCAAGGACCTCAGCTTTGGATCAAAACCATTTCCAAAACCATTTTCTTTTAAAAAGAAAACTACACATAAGAAACTGTCTGTCATGCTCTGGCAAGATGAACATACTAGAAAGACCCACTATTATTCATGGGAACATGTACGCAGAGCAGTTTTATTTGCCATAAACACATACTACACAAATAATCTATTGTGAATTAAAAAGCAAGAAAGTGTAACAATCTCTACAACATCAAGAAAATCAGCAACGTCTCTCACAATGAGGTACCATGTCGCTCTCTAAGACATTCACCTGTTCTGCTCCTTCCTGGTGAAACAAGCGCCCAAGCCTCCACCTGATCTTCTGAGACCATCACAAACTTCAAACAGCTTAAAACCCATCAGTTTTAAAGACACTTTTACTAATTCCTAATGTTTAGATGTTTAACCTTATTTCATATATATGTATACGAAAATAATAATTCTTCTACTGTTCATCCTGTCTCTAGCTTCGGAGCTATTCCTACCTTTAAATGTAGCTTTATAGACTATGCTTATTTGTTCTTAGGGCAAAATGTTAAATGCTCCCTCTCTTTGTAAGTTGCTTTGAATAAATGTGTCTGCTAAATTAATAAATGTAAATGTAATGTAAATGGATAAGCATCATGGCTTGAAGATGTTTTTCCACCTCAGGACCTGAAAATTGTGCCATGAGAGAGATCAGATCAGACAACAGCCCACTCCCATAAACTCTCATGGTATGGAAAAGAACTGCAGTGTGGTAATTAAGACATTAGGAAAGACATTTGGAAACATGACAGCTTGTGTTAAACTGGACCAGTGTTGTTGCATTGGGCTACACAGGATGCAGAGAAATGTTTTGATAGTACTTACAGTACTTCAAACTGTAAGTACTACTTTTCTACTTGCGAAAGCAAGCGTATCAATGGTTTACTTATAGCTGTCTCAGTACAATATTTTAAAATAGAATAAGGAAAACAGAATAAATATTTTAACTTTGAAAATTACACATCATCTTTAAAGGCTATGTGTCCATTAAAAGTGGTATTTTGGGGCAGTTACCTTAAGTATAACAGGTAAATTAAAGGGAGGGTAATGTTTTATGTCGGCCACAATTAGCTTTCGGCCATGAATTACTTAATGCTGGGACGTTTAAAAACGGCTCAGGTTACGTATGTAACCCAGGTTCCCTGAAGGAAACAAGACGCTGCGTTGAAACACTTTGGGAATGCCTCCAGCATTTATGCACTCTGAATCACATGTAAAATCATCCAATGGGGGGTGACACACCACAGACGGGGTGACATCATGACCAGGAAGCTTTAAAAAACACGAGATGCCCACTATCCATACTGATGGTTCCCCTGCCCTTTGTGTAAAATTGCACAGATTAGGGCATGAAGATAGAGGTGCCAGGAGTGGCTTGAAAATCAAGGCCATAGTGCCTTACAAAGGTTAGAGGTGTGGACCATCATGCAGCGTCTCAGATGTCCTTAATTGGGACACCTACATAAAATGCCTTAGAGGCCGTTACGGCATACTTCGGGTAGAGTGAGCCCTGGTCCCCTTAGGTGGGGGGACACCAGAGGACTCATACGAGATGCAAATGGCATCGGAAATCCAGCGACTAAGTGTCTGCTTGGACCGCGCTTATGGTGACCAAAACAGACAAAAAGCTGGTCAGATTTTTTTCCACAGGGCAGATCTGTGAACGTATGTGTCCAATGCGCACGATTAAGCTTTTCCTGGTCATGCTCCCGAAAGGGAGGAGGACAGAAGGCCTGAAGCATGACCGGCCGTAGCACGTTAGAGGGTACTTTTGAAACATAACCCAGTCTTGGGTATAAGAAGGCTTTGGCCAAACCGGGCGCAAAGTCAAAATATGAAGGAGCCACAGAAAGGGCCTGAAGGTCACTCACTCTCCTCAGAGAAGTGATTGCCAACAGAAATGCAGTCTTGACCGTCAGAAGATGGTCAGAAATTTCCTCAATAGGCTCGAAAGGTGGAGCACAAAGAGCCTCTTGTCCCAAGGTGGGACACGAGATCATACCTGGGGCCTCAGCCTCAGTGCACCTCAGAGGAAACGTAAAACCAAAGGTGTTTACCCACTGTATATCCATCTAATGAAGCGTGGTAAGCAGATATCACCGCCACATAGACCTTCAAAGTGGAATGGGTTAAACCTGCAGAGAATCGATCCTGCAGAAACTCCAGGACTGCATTAATAGTGCAGCTGACTGGGTCCAGCTGGCATTCTCTGCACCATGAAGTGAAAAGTTTCCACTTCAGGGCATACAGCTTTCTCGTAGAGGGAGCTCTGGATTGCAAGATGGTTTCAACAACCTCAGTTGAGAAACCAGAAGCTACGAGTTGCACCCCCTCAGGGTTCATACCCACAGCTTCCACAGCTCCAGGCGGGGGTGTAAAATGGCACCCGCCGCCTGAGAAAGAACGTCTCTCCTGATGGGAATCTCCCACGGAAAACCGTCAAGTAGATCTACCAGATCTGAGAATCATGTTCAAGTCGGCCACAACAGGGCTGCTAGGAGCACAGATACCGCGTCCTGGCTTAATCTTTCCAGAACTCCAGGGGGCAGCGCGATCGGGGGGAAAGTGTACAGACGAAGCCTCGGCCACGTCTGTACCATAGCGTCCAGTCCCAGAGGAGTTGGATGAACTAGAGAGAACCAAAGGGGACATTCTCCATATCTGCTCCACCACCTCGGGGTAAATTGACAAAAGAAAACCACCAGCATCTCTAGACAATTGATATGCCACAGAAGTTGGCGACCTCTCCAAAGACCTTGGGTCGGGCGGTCACTCATGACCGCTCCCCAACCGGTGAGGGATGCATCTGTCGCTAGCGAGACATGGCGACAATGAGCCCCCAGCACCGGGCCCTGAACAAGGAACCAAGGTTTTTTCCAAATATCTAATATAGGTCTGTAAGTAGGGCCGCGTGACCTTGATTTTGTGGAAAGGATCTCCCCTCAAGGAGAATCCCAGTCACCACTGATTTCAGTCACCACTGTAGAGGCTCACCTTGGTAGATCCCCTTGAGGGGGGACCTTCTATCTCAGGCAGGGGGTGCCATCGTGCACCCCCACTCAGAGCTGTGGAGGCTGTGGGTGTGGCCCCTGAGGGGGCACAACTTGTAGCATCTGGTCTCTCAACTGAGGTTGTTGAAACCATCCTCCAATCCAGAGCTCACTCCATGAGGAAACTGTATGCCCTGAAGTGGAAACTCTTTACTTCTTGGTGCGGAGACCACTAGCTGGACCCAGTTAACTGCGCCATTAACACAGTTCTGGAGTTCTTGCAGCCACGGCTCTCTGTGGGATTAGCTCACTCCACCGTGAAGGTCTATGTGGCGGCTATATCAGCCTACCATGCTTCGATTGGTGCTTACACAATGGGCAGACACCCCCTGGTTACATATTTCCTCCAAGGTGCACTGAGGCTGAGGCCCCAGGTACGATCTTGCGTCCCTCCGTGGGACCTGGCTGTGGTACTAGAGGCCCTTTGTGTTCCACCTTTTGAGCCCATTGGGGAATTTCTGATAACCTTCTTTTGGTCAAAACAGCCTTCTTATTGGCCATCACCTCTCTGAGGAGGGTGGGTGACCTCCAGGTCCTCTCTGTGGCCCCTTCCTATCTGGACTTTGCGCCCAGTTTGGCCAAAGTTTTTTTCTACCTGAGAACGGGTTATGTCTCTAAGGTTCCCTCTACCACACAGCGGCCGGTTGTACTGCAGGCCTTCTGTACTCCTCCCTTCCGGGAGAACGACCAGCAGAAGCTTAACCGTGTGTGTCCAGTGCGAGCATTGGACACATATATCCACAGAGCTGCCCTGTGGAGGAAAACTGACCAGCTCTTTGTCTGCTTTGGTCCTCATAAGGGCGGTCTCCCCGCTACCAAGCAGACCCTAAGTCGTTAGATTACTGATGCTACTCGCATCTCATTTGAGTCCTTTGGTATTCCCCCACCTAAGGGGACCAAGGCTCACTCTACCCAAGGTATGGCGGCCTCTAAGGCCTTTTATGCAGGTGTCCCAATTCAGGACATCTGCAAAGCTTTGGGATGGTCCACTCCCTTAACCTTTGTGAGGCACTATGGCCTCGATATCCGAGCCACTCCTGGCTCTTCTGTCCTTATGCCTTGACTGTGCAATTTCACACAGGAGGCAGGGGAACCTTCAAAGCGTTTCGATGCAGCTCGAGTTCTTGAAAGGGAACGTCTCAGGTTACATATGTAACCCAGGTTCCCTGAAGGGAACAAGATGCTGTGTCTCTGGCCCTACTTCCGGTACCCCCGCCTGCACTTGCTTCATTCCTTTTCAAAGCTACCGGTTTGCTCAGTGCATGTGCTTTTAAGCTTCCTGGTCGTGACGTCACCTTGTCTGTGATGTATCGGCCCCCATTTGGACAGATTTTACACGTGATTCAGAATGCATAAAAGCTGAAAGCGTTCCCAAAGCGTTTAGACGCAGCGTCTCGTTCCCTTCAGGGAACCTGGGTTACATACGTAACCTGAGACGTTTTCTATTAAAAGACTCGAAGACACCAACGTATTCTTCATATATAACCAATGAAAAGAAGAAATACAGGGCCTTTTGAATTTAATTTTGTTTAAAAAAAAACCATGCTTATCGGTTTAAGAGAAGTGATGGGAAAAAAAATATTAACCACCCCATAATAAATTCCCATGGGTGTGGAGGAGCTCTATCTTTAGACTGCACTGAGGCAGACATCCATGCTAAAATAAGCAACACAATCTTCATAAACTTGTCAGCGTTTGCTAATGTCTATCAGTGAAACATTAAAACAGGAAGAAATCTGGTCAATAGACTTCAATACCAACATGAAAGATATTAAAACATTTGACAAACAAGAGATATATTAAACTTGTTTTTGTTTTTCTTCATCAAGAAAAAAAAACACATTCTTATTGTGGAGTAACACTGTTTCTCCTCTCCTCCATTTTTTATTAATGATGCCCCTCATTTTGCTCGTTCCACAGGCCATGATCTTGCTTACTGTGCAGAGATCAATAATTCAAAGTCTCCTAAAGGCAGGAATACCTTCAAATTGTGTTGACTTTTAGCTCTACTACTGTGCACATACCCTAATTAAAATAATTCACAGAGGGAAACATTTCTTCTGTGTTGCAGAGAGACATTCTTTGATTTTGTGGCTTTTTTTTTCTGTAAATAATTTTTTAAGAAGTTACTTTTGCCCACTTTGCTGAAGTTTCTTGCATGCCATACAAATCTGATTTAAAACATGCAATTGAACATTTTTGTAAAGACAAGAACTTGTATCATAATACGCTTACAAATGGTGTAAGATGCTTGAGACCATAAGAAGAAGTTTGAGACCATGGATGATATAATTTTGGAATGCTCTGCTCTATAAGAAAGTGATTGCTTGCCAAATTTCTCATAGAGCACAATATCCACAGTTCTATCTATACAATATCCACAATATCTATATACTAAATATCTACAAAGAATTTTTCTATACACCAGTGCTCCTTAATTCAGATCCAACACTGAAATGAGTCAGAAACCTAGACCACTGAAGACAGCAGCACAGTATTTCTTCTATCAGGGATAGTTTAATACAACTACACGTATGACAAACAACAGACTGCATGTCAGAAATAGCATGGACAGCTCCTGTTTTTAAAGCAAGGCAATAGGAAGAGAGGTCTACAGAAGTAGGGCTTTTTCCTCAGCTATTTATAAGGAATGGCCATTTATAAGGAATGTCTGTTTCCCAAACTATGCTGACATCAGACTGAAGTAAAACTGAAAATGCTGCAATGATGGATGCTGTGACCTTAAGGAAAAATGGGTCAAACCCATCAGACCCAGCAGGTTTTGTGAAATTCAGACAGCAGCGCTCCTTTAGAAACATGAACTCAATGACAGGCTGTGGGAAAGGTGGGCGATCCTTTCTGAGCTGTGATGAGCTGCAGACACAGTGTTGACAGGAGAAACCATATGTACTCAAACGCTACTATTAAAGAGCTTTGCTCAGTTTATCTGTCACATATTATTATGTCAAGATTCCTAGGACAAAACATGCTAAGGAACTGGAAATTAAAATGCAAGTTTATGCATTAATAGAATATCTAATATAGAATATCTGAGTGACACAGAAGTTAGAAAAGTAGAGGATTTGGCTTTTTTCTCACTGTAAATTGCTTGAAAGGAGAAAAGCAGGCATTTCGTTTAAAAAACGAGCTCATAGCAGACTGACAGTTGGAAGGGAGTGGTTAAAAGATGTTCACCACAAAAATAGTAAATATGCACTAACAAAGTAAACAGGGGCAATGTTTTGTTTCATGTGGACATTAGCTGCATAACATAGGCATTATACAAGCAAGAATATACAAGCAAAACTACATAATAAATATCTCTCATCACTGATTAGACACAGATATAACATCTCACTGATTTCGATATTGCTGATATTTTTATTTCAATATGTGTCTCATGTCTCCAGAAACAGGAACTCAGAGATCACAGGTATGGATAAAGTTTATTATCTCCCATTTAACGACTCTGTATTACAGTAACTAACACATACACTGAAGGTACTAACTGACACTCAGGTTACCAGAAAAATTATCAGTAGAACATCTTTAATGCAGAAAAATGTGTATGTAAACACGACTGAAGATCCTAATTTATGGCAGCTGCTGACTGAAATGTTGCCATGACAGAGGCCAACAAATCAGCTTATCTTTTAGTTTTTAAAATTGAAATTAAGTGCAAAGATTGGTTTCTGAAGCATTCTGATTGCTTTCTGAATGAAAATCAAGCGCTCACTATGATCTTGAGAGATAATAAGCTGCTTTTGGCTACGAGGAGCGCACACAACCCCCTGACCTGCTAGCAGTTAGCATTTCAAACAGATAGAGAAACAGAAAATAACACAAACAGCTCAGACTCATTTGAAGTCATTTCCTTTCATTTATTTGTCACTCAAGAGCTACTAAAAGCCCATATCGGCTCTAGTCCTTAAAGTAAAACTACGCTAATAAGGAAATAGGCCATGAAAAACAGAGAGATGTATTTTCTGACACCTTGCCCTGTGAATGTGTCCTAAAGGACAACATTTTGTTGTGGTAGGGCAACATTGTGTACTACATTGTCACTACTGTTGTAGTAGTTTGGTGGTGTAGTTTGTCCCTTGAGTTTTGCTTGAGCTGATGTGGTAAAATCCTGTGTGTGATTGACACATGACTGCGGCTCATCAGAATAGAGCAGGGATACGGGACACCCATAATGCGGCCCGCCATCTCTCCGTCTGTCAGGATTTGCATAATCACACTAATATCCGAAATAGCCAGAGTGATTCTACTAAGGGTGGCTGTCAGTCAACATCAATGAGGTCCTGTCAATCACACACACACACACACACACACACACACACACACACACACACAAACATCCACTGAAGGAGGAAATTACCTGCAAACTGGACCTGAAATGAGTAAACCAACAAAATTATTACTACATCTAACTGGTAATTTACTGCAATATATAAGTTTATCAAAGGCTAAAGACTACTGTGTACTAATACCACACCATAAAACCAGTAATAATGATCCAATCAGTGGAGACCTGAACACAATGTTCTTTTTGTATTTGTCCATGTTGTTGTTATTGCTGTAGAAGAGTGGAGAATTAAGTTGTGTCAGCTAGACACAGAAGATCACTAGGCAACTAAATTAAGAAGTTTATCTGTTTGTTGCATCATAGCAACTCAAGAAATTAATAAGGATGTTTCTTTCCCCAAACCCCCCCAGGGCAAGGTTGGACTCATCCACTGCCTGTCACTTTTGTGCCTTAATTTTAAGGCATGTGACGAAGATGATTTTAGTGTGGACTGCTGCACAGTATAGCAGAAGCCAGTCTCGAGAGGCTGGTTCCCGTAAAGAACCACCTGGCAGCGTGAAAGCTACTGCCATGTGTTTCAATGGGTTTCGCGAACTATAGAACACGGTTACAGAATTCCAGTTTGGGGACTGCATTACCAGGGCATCTGCATACTAAATTATATCAACGATTGGTTGATATTAGCTCAATCAGAGCAGTTGGCAGCTCGACATTAAGATGTCGTTCTTGCCCACATGAAAGTATTGGGGTTCAGACTAAACGCCAAGAGAAGTGTGCTCTCTCCAGCTCAGAGGACCACTTATCTGGGTGTTGTGTGGGATTCGACCACAATGCAGGCGTGTTTGTCTCCTGCTCGGATCGAATCGATCCTCACTGCAGGCGCGAGAGTGAAAGAAGGCCAGTCACTCACTGTAAAGCAGTTTCAGCAACTGCTGGGCCTGATGGCAGCTGCGTCCAATTCCTTTTGGCCTGCTGTACATGAGGCCCCTACAGTGGTGGCTTGCAACCAAGGGGTTCCCTTTCAGGAACTCAAGCTGCGTTGAAACTCTTTGGGAACGCCTTCAGCTTTTATGCGCTCCGAATCACATGTAAAATCCGTCCAACGGGGGTGATACGTCACAGATGAGGTGACGCCACGACCAGGAAGCTTAAAAGCACATGCGCTGAGCAAACCGGAAATTCAGCAAAGCGCTCCGTGTGAAAATTGTCTGTCTATTCATTGTTTGTCTGTCTAGACAAAGGGGGTAGAGCATAACACTCAACTTTGTAGACCATGTGTTTTTCCTTAACCGCGATAGAAAGACTATACACAGTTGGGATACACGTGGTTCATGCTTTGTGTGTTTGGGAACGAAGCACGCTCAGTCACCTCTTGCGGGAGCTGACTGCCCGCTTGTGAGCGGGTCTCAATGCGATCGCTTCACTCCCAGAAGGCTCTTTTTGAGGAGAGAGCCTCCGCTAGCGTTGCTTGGGAGCAAAGCACGCTCAGTCACCTCACGAGGGAGCTGACTGCCCGCTTGCGAGCAGGTCGCAATGCGTCTGCTTCGCTCCGGAAGGCTCTTTTTGAGGAGTGAGCCTTCGCTAGCGTTCATCACGATGCTTGGCCGCTTGCCGGGGCAGAGCGGTGGCTGCGCTCATGGCGTTCGTTGATGCATCTGGCAGGGAATTGAGATGGGCACGCCCTATCTCGTTCCAGATTCTCCATGCTCTCTTCCTGGGGGAGATAGCACTCTGTGGCTCCCCCCAGGGGAGAGGGCTCGACTCTCCGCCCCTCGCTCGTAGAGAGCGTCGATGAGTCCTTAGTCCCCGCAATGGGAGGAGTTTTGGAGGTTGTTACTTTGGCTGTGGCTAAATTGAATCTCCACATTGGAGCCTACCATTTTTTAAAATGGTTTTTGCTAAACCATACTCGGCCTGTATCTACGTATGCGGGTATAAGGCGATGCCCTGGATTGATCAGATGCTAGCGGCTATCTGTCTCCTGACATGGCGTTGGTCTTAAGTGCTGGGGGGCAGGGGGGACACGGATCGCAGGGCAGGCTGGTGCTTTTCTGCACACCATGGCGGTGTTACAGTCATACCAAACCGACCTGCTGAAAGAGATCGATGATGGCGAGGGTCTCACGTATGACAGCGTGTTAGAACCGCTATTTGCCAAAACCGAGGACTATGGCAGCAGTTTCTCCCTTACCGCCCTTACTCTCCTGGGGCTGCTAGACGGGGGCAGCCCCAGCCGTGTACCAACTCCCCCTAGAGGGACTCATAAAAACAGAGTGTCGCATCCTTTTTACCCCCTCCTTAGGGGTGCGGCTGACGCAGCGCCCTGGGTCGAAGTCCGGAAAACCAAGACAGGATCTAGGGACCGTCTTGGTTTCAGAAAGGGCTTTGACCAAGTGGTCCTGACAATTACAAGTCAGGACTTCAGGGGGCAGCCCCATCTTGTTGACCATCATGTTGACCCTGCCACTTCGGGTGCTTCAGGGCGCAGCTGCCTTGGAAAACAGCGGCCCCCCAGTGTTTGCCAAATTCAGCAAGCATGGGGGAAGCGCTACCTCTACGGAAGTCCCTGGTGAGTTTGAACAGGACGTTCCCTGCAGGGTTTCCTTTACAGGGCACCTGTCTATTCACCCTAAAAATAACAGAGACCAGTCTCGAGAGACTGGTTCCCTTAAGAGACCATCTGGCAGCCTGGGAAGGGCTACCACACATGTCTCAATGGGTCCTGCGCACAGTAGAACTAGGCTACAATTCTATCACCATCCGCCTACTCTCGGTGGGGTTCTCTCCACATTAGTGGATCCAGCGCAGGCTATGGTTATGGAGCAAGAAGTACAAACTCTCCTGAGGAAGGAGGCCATCGAGGTGGTCCCTCCTCAGCAGAAAGAGTTCAGGTCTGAGGACTGGTTTGTTACGATAGATCTGAAAGATACATATTTTCATATACCCATCCTTTCTGAGGTTTCCTGAGGTTTGCTTTCAGGGGCGAAGCTTACCAATATCGGGTTCGTCCTTTCGGCCTAGCAAACTCCCGTACTTTCACAAAAAGTTGTGGATGCAGAGCTGACTCCCCTGCGACACCAGGGCATCCGCATACTCAATAATATCGACGATTGGTTGGTATTAGCTCACTCAGAGCAGGTGGTAGTTCGGCATTGAGATGTCATTCTAAACCACATTAAACAGTTGGGGTTCAGACTAAGCACAGAGAAAAGTGTGCTTCTCCAGCGCAGAGAACAACTTATCTTGGTGTAGTTTGGGATTCGACCACGATGCGGGCACATCTGTCTCCTGCTCGAGTAGTTTCGATCCTAAGTACAGTCACGAGAGTCAAAGAAGGCCAGTCACTCACTGTGAAGCAGTTTAACAATTGCTAGGTCTCATGACAGCTGCGTCCAATGTGATTCTATTCAGCCTGCTGCACATGAGGCCCTTACAGTGGTGGCTAAAACCAAGGGGTTTTTCCCGAGGGGAAATCCTTCCGCAAATCAAGGTCATGCGGTGCTGCCTTCGGGCCTTAGATACACAGAAGAAACCATGGTTCCTCATTCAGGGCCTGGTACTGGGAGTTCTTTGCCGTCGTGTCTCACTTGCGACAGATGCAACCCTCACCGCTTAGGGGGCGGTCATGAGTGGCCGCCCTGCCCTTGATCTGTGGAGAGGTCGCCACCTATCTTGGCACTTAAATTGTCTGGAGATGTTAGCAGTATTCTATGCTCTCAGCTATTTTCCCCCCAGATCTGAGAAGACCACGTGTTAGTTGGCACCAACAACACAACTGTGGTATCTTACATCAATCACCAAGGAGGTCTGTGCTCACACCCTCTTTACAAGTTGGCGCACCAGATCCTTGTATGGCCCCAGGGAAAGCTCCTCTCGCTGAGAGCGGCTTATATCCCTGGGCATCTCAATGTAGGAGCAGATGTCCGGTTGAGGCAGGGGCCGAGGCCTGGTCAGTGTTGCTTCACCCCGAGGTGGTGAAGCAGATATGGAGAATCTTTGGGCAAGCCCAAGGGGACCTCTTTGCCTCTCAAGAGACAGAGCAATGTCCCCTTTGGTTCTCTCTAGCTCATCCAGCTCCTCTGGGGCTGAGACCATCCTCCAATCCAGAGCTCCCTCTGAAATGTATGCCCTGAAGTGGAAACTCTTCACTTCTTGGTGCGGAGACTGYCAGCTGGACCCAAACTGCRCCATTAACGCAGTTCTGGAGTTCTTGCAGGCAAGGTTCTCTGCGGGGCTAGCTCACTCCACCATGAAGGTCTTTGTGGTGGCTATATCGGCTTACCACGCTTCAATTGGTGCTTATACAGTGGGCAGACACCCCCTGGTTACATGTTTCCTTCGAGGTGCACTGAGGCCCCAGGTACGATCTTGCGTGGGACCTGGTTGTGGTACTAGAGACCCATTGGGGAAATATCAGATCACCGTTTTCGGCCAAGACGGCCTTCTTATTGGCCATCATTTCTCTGAGGAGAGTGGGTGACCTTCAGGCCCTTCTGTGGCTCATTCTTATTTGGACTTTGCGCCGGGTTTGGCCAAAGACTTTCTTATCTGAGACCAGATTAGGTCTCTAAGGTTCCTTCTACCACACAGTGGCCGGTCGTACTACAGGCCTCCTGTCCTCCTCCCTTCCAGGAGAACGATCAGCAGAAGCGTAACTGTGTGTGTCCAGTGCGAGCATTGGACACATACGTCGCTGGACTACTTCAGTCTGGTAAAGTGGGCATCTCGTTCCCAAAGCGAGAGAATAATATAAGTTTACTCAGGACCTCTGACCAAGATCAGGCTGACAGTTTTGGGTTCGTGAGATTCAAGTATAAAGGAAGAGCACGAGACTCTGTGTTGTGACGTTGGGTCCCTAATGAAAGAATAATGAAGAGTATGAGAATTTACAAATAAATAATCAAAATGGAATCACTGGTTGGAATGAATGGAAAACAGTGTTTCTCAGCACTTGGGTGGCACTATGAATACTGGGTCATGCCATATGGTCTTACCAATGCCTCAGCTGTCTTCCAATCTTTAATTAATTAGATTTTCTGTGACCTTTTAAACCACAGCATCATTGCATACATTTACTCACAAACCAGAGATCAACACATTCGACATGTAAAAAAAAGGTACTTACACAGTAACCACCTGTATGTGAAAAGCAGAGAAATGCAAATTTCAAACAACCAGCTAGAGCCAGTACCCATCCCTCAAAAACCATGGTTACATTTGTCTGACAACTTTGTTTGTTTAAACTTAGAAATAGGATATACCCGAGGTCATATGCAGTCGGGAAAAGCAAAGATGGAGTGACTTCCTCCCATGGGCTTAGTATGCCCAAAACTTCATCACCCACTGTTCTACAGAACTCACCTTCCATGTGTTCTCTACTATCAACCACCAATGTTCCCTTGGTCAGGTGAATCATCAACAGTGCCAGCGGTGGACGATTGGATCAGGAGGAGTGAACGTGTGTGGGACCATACTCATGTCAGGCTCCAGAGTGCCATCCAGGATCCAAGCTGGCTGCAGGAGGCATCCCCAACTCTCAGCCAGGACAGAGAGTTTGGTTATCCACAAGGGATCTTCATCTACGGCTACTGTTCTTGGCTTTACATTTTCAAGCTACATACAATGACCTGGTTGTTCAGTGCTGGCCATTAAGCCACCAATATAAAAGTGAAAACTGAAGAACAAAGTAAAGCCCTCCCACCCTCAACATCACGAGATCAGACTGACCCTAAAACTCTTGCTCACTTCCAGACTTTACAGACAGGCAGTGCGTTCATTGCTTCAGTTAATTCCATCTAAAACATTATGACAGTGGAATCAGTCATTTAGAGCCCAGAATTGTTTTGAGCTGATTTGTATTTTCAGTGACAATGAATAGATCATTTGCATCTGGGCTTCCAGTATTGAATTCAGTCATTGCATTGTTTAAAATCTTTCATTATCTCAAATATTGTGAAAATATAAATCTGAATTAAACACAGCAGATCTATGCAGAATCTAAATCAATACATATAAGGCAGAATCAGAACAGAGCACAAAGCTTTACAATGAAATTTGTGTTCATTTTTCACAAAAACAGTATTTTAATATTTTGTAGAACTAGACAGGTATATTTTTTGAAGAAAATGGTGTGCAATGAGTGGTGCATGCTGTGGTAAAACCTATGGCTAAACATATGGCAAAAATATTTAAATTATGTTAACATGTTTTAACATTATCTTAGGGTGATTTAACATGATGCTAGTATGATGTTAGCATGTCATAACACACCTCTTCTCAATAAGTCGGCCGATTTGACGCTCATTCTCAATGTTTTTTTGGATGTTGTATTAACGTTATTGCTTGGCTATAAGAATGATATTTAAACTTTTATTTAATTCTATTACATTTTTAAAATATTCAACTAACAACATTTTTAATACGTTACTATTAACATTACTGCAAGAACTTTTAGATAACTTTGAGAGATCTTCTAAAGATCTCTCTCTTTTAGCCAACGTTTGGAGAATGTTCCCTGTAAGCTGTGTGGATCTATCTTTACCACTTTACTCTTTCACACATTCAATATCCTTTTTCCACCAAAAGACTAATGACAAACTTGCCGAAGAAGACTGTTTAGAGAGTGCACAATAAATAAAATATCTAACACAGCCTTACCCTAATGAAGTCTCCTCACCTCCCCCTCTGTGTCTGCCGAGCCAATTTGTTGGCATTTGTGGATGTATGCATGGGCATCAAGTGTAGGGGGGTTGTTGGGAGTCTATGCTAAAAGCTGTTTTCTCATACTCCAGAAAAAAACTTTGGTGGGATGTTGTGGTGGGTTCCAGGTCAAACCTATTAAAACCTTTTTTAACCTGTTGGTCATCAATTAGTCACTCTCCATCACTCGGTTGTTTGAGGCCAGTAATCTCTCTCATACCATCCCAAACCTCTTTCACCTTATTCTTCTTCAGTTTGAGACGCAGCGTTTCATTGGGACACCTGCATAAAAGGCCTTAGAGGCCGCCATACCTTGGGTAGAGTAAGCCTTGGTCCCCTTTGGTGGGGGAATACCAGAGGACTCATAGGAGATGCAAAAAGCATTAGAAATCCAGTGACTGAGTGTCTGCTTGGTCGTGGTTATGGTGACCAAAACAGACAAAAAGCTGGTCAGAATTTCTCTGTGGACGTATGCATCCAGTGCTTGCACTGGACACACACGATTAAGCTTTTCCTGGTTATGCTCCAGAAAGGGAGAAGGACAGAAGGCCTGAAGCACGACTGGCCGCAGCACGTTAGAGGGTACTTTTGAAACATAACCCAGTCTTGGGTATAAGAAGGCTTTGGCCAAACCAGGCGCAAAGTTTAAAAAAGAAGGCGCCACAGAAAGGGCCTGAAGGTCACCCACTCTCCTCAGAGAAGTAATTGCCAACAGAAATGCCATTTTTACCGTCAAAAGATGGCCAGAAATTTCCTCAATGGGCTCAAAAGGTGGAGCACAAAGAGCCTCCAGAATTACGGCCAGGTCCCAAGGTGGGACACGAGATCGGACCTGGGCTTTAGCCTCAGTGCACCTCAGAGGAAATGTGAAACCCAAGGGTGTTTACCCACTGTATATCCATCTAATGAAGCATGGTAAGCAGATATAGTGGCCACATAGACCTTCAGAGTGGAATGGGTTAAACCTGCAGAGAATCGAGCCTGCAGAAACTCCAGGACTGCATTAATG
>JAZGTK010011734.1:0-15384 GCA_036877625.1 Ambastaia sidthimunki | reverse complement strand
CAATGAGGTTTGGGTTTGTATTTAATACTGCCTGTGTAGGACTGGCTGGATGGCTTTTGATAGGTAATAGATCAGACCATATTGAATGACCTAAGACACAGATTCTCTCTGAGGCAGTGAAAGATCGATTGTGTGTGTTCATATGTGTATGTGTGGGACACACTGACACTGCGAGTTATAAAAATATTTACTGTTATTTAAGCAGTCAGTTGCTTACAGATATTCAGCTGTTTTAAAGTCAATGGTGAGCTTTACAGCATTACAGTTTTATTAAACTAGAAGTAGAGTTGTTTACTTCAGAATGGATATACTGTCCTACAAAGTTTATTTTATATTAATCAGATTTTACCAGCAGAGATTTATGAATGTTACATATACTTTTAAATAAAAAGAAAATTTGCTAGGTGGAAACATACTGTACAAAACTGCAATTTTGTATACAGCCAACCAATAAGGAACAGATGCTTATACCAAGCTAACAGGGAATTTTTACAGAATGTTTGCTAACATTCTCTAATAGTTCCCTTAAAGTTATTAAAAACATAATGTTAGTAGAATTAGTTTATTATTATATATCATATATCAAAAACTTTATTCTTAAGTAGTTGAACAATTTAAAAATGTTACAGAATTAAAAATTGTTTGAGTAATGTTTTTATGACCAAGCAGTGATGTTAATACAAATCAAAAAGCTGAATGTTTTCAAAAAACATTTTTCAAGTTACTTGTTACTTAATGGAAATTCTAGGAAACATCCCTACAACCTAAAATCCCTACAACACCAAAATAGGTGTGTGGTTTTATGAGTATTCTGACATTAGACAGTCAGTGTTCACACTGTGGGCATCAGATGTGTTGTCTGATGCTTAGACTAGTTCACACCTGATAAATCCAGCCCAGTCTTCTTTGTAATCCAACAAAACAGTTTTTGACAAAGGCAGTCACGCTCCACCGGCATCCCTATCAATCCCTCATTAGACTACAGCCAGGGCACAGATCTTACAAAACCACATCTTATTAATACCACCATTCCAGATATATCAAAAAGTCATGCAATGCTTATGATCTAATTACAGATCTCCTCCCAGCTTCAGAGCTTACTGTCAGGTATTGTTCTCACTCATCTGAGGGTTTTACAACTTCAGTCTGTGCATGTGCAAATCTTTCAAATGAATGCCAGCCGCTGTCTCATCTCTGCCCAGTAAACTCTGAATCCCTGAGTCTGTGTGTCTGGGCTTTGAGCTGGTGATGAGATACAGAGGTAGGCCCATAAATCCCTTGTTATTTGGCACTCAGGATGGGACGCTCCATTGGAGGGTTTGTCCCCGCAACAGCACCCCAAGACAGCATGTGTGCATTCTTCTTGAAATCCCTGTGGCATGTGGTTATGGGGCATCATCCAGAGCTTCACCACCCGCTGAGCAGAATAAACTTGACAATTTGCCCTAGTGTGACTGGGATTCTTGTCCCAATGGATGAACTTGATCAAACAAAGAAAAATAGTGGTACGGTTTTAAAAAATGGAGGGATAAGAAGAATCGGAAAGGAGTTCAGAAAACACACAATCTGATTGATTGGTAGGATTTGATGAAAACTGAAGTTTTCATAGATTTTTTTATAGATAATAAGAAAAATGAAGGCCAGACTGTAAGAAATGTTGACAATGACGGTTGACAAAATGCTAAGTGGGAATTTTAGCTGTTTGCTAGTAAATGTTGCCTGGCATTAGTTATATAGCTTTCAAGTCTCAACAAATCTATGTGAAGGAAGTGAGATGGTTTTCTTTTATGGCCCTGATGTCTAGTCTTTGTGATTAGTATAATTTCTTTGCAGACTGTTGAGGATGAAAAGAAAGGAATGTTTTGTCACATTTTAGAAATGCTTTGCTTTTTTAAAAATATGTTTTGAATTGGTTGTTACCTTCTCTTCTTAGTAAATCTTAATGAATTGTAATGTTTACAAAATACAAGAACATTATAAACTGTAAAATGCAATAATATGGAATGAAACGGAATATTGGAATATTTGAATAATAATTATTGGAATATGGAATATTGGTAGAGATTTTTCAGCTTCTTTCCTCAAGCAGAACGTTGCACATTGTAACACAAGACACTGAGCAAAACATGTTAGTGTTTAATTACATCATTCTTATCAATTAGATTTATGCCCTTTTAATTATATCCTGGCCTCTCGCAGTATGAGACAGAAAGCAACGTTTATTTTTAGAGCATTTTGTTCTTTCAAGCACTTTTTCATTTTCTTTCACACGCCATAACAGGACCGAGTTTATTGTACATGGCTTGTGAGAAATATGTTTCTTTACTCAACAATTTTGGATAGCAGGAGCGAAAAGTGCTTATTTCTTCAATTCGAAGCCCTTTGTATCATTATCAGAAAAATAATCATGCTTAAATCAGAGAGAGGATTAGACTGAGAGCAATAAGTGAAGACAGTGTGCACAGAGTAAGAGAAGATGAAGCAGAGTTATGTCTGGTAAACCTCAATAAACCATCCTCCGTCTCTTTTTTACTCAAATATCTCTCTCAAATCTCTTTTCCAGAACTATAGCAGCAATTTGAGGTAAAGTGTAGCCTATGGAAAAGCAATATATTGTGGTCTTGCAACACACCTCTGTAACAGTCCTGAAGAAGGCAGGAGCGTGTGCTTGACAGGCTGAACACATATCAAGCCAACAGGCGTTTTTGAACATAATGTCTTTTGTCACCCATGTTTTAGCTTTGGGCTTTGGTGAAAATTCCTGCTGTCTGTAGCTTGGAGTGAATGCATATTTCATCAAGGCTTCGCAGCATGTGTGTTGTATTTACGACTCCTCGCAGGCGAGACACTTCTCGGAGTTTGTATTTTTTCTGTTGTGCATTATTTAGAACTCTGACAGAGATTGTTTTCAAGTTTGTCCAAGGAAGGCTCTCTGTTCCCATACAGTGTCTCCTACAGTAAATATGGATCTGTTTTGGAGGGTGGTTTTCTGGAGCTGTGCGTACGTTCCCCACGTTTTCATTTTTGAAATATAGCTTTAATAAAAAACAGCGTGGTGGGAGGATTCTGGGGTCGACCTCTGTGTGTGGCCACCTCTGCTTTCTGATGAAGCTCATTGGGTTTGGATTCACAATCTGCTGAGGTGTGGGGTGATGAGTATGAGGCAGGCGCAGGGTCAGATGAACTCCTGGTTTCTTGGCTTTTGAGAGGTCAGCATTGTAGACCATGGACATCAGTCTGTAGGAACATCACTGGATGTACCAGGCTTCACTCCTAACATGTAGATCTATAGAGGGGTTTATATTTGTGTGTATATATATATATGTGTGTATGTACTATATTGTATATGATACAAACATTAAAGTCTTCCAAATTATTTCAACACATTTTACAGTGTTCACAATGTTTTCCATTTTATGGATATATATTCAGTCCTGGGAGCTGATTGGCTAATGCAGTGTTTAAGTTTAAATACAAATATAGACAATATAATGACAGCTATTATGCCAAACACAACTCTATTTACATCTCAGGCATGTTATCTCCTTTTTAAAAGAATGACACTTACTGTGTTTGCTTTATAAAATAACGAATCTATGAAAGTTTGTGTCCTAAATATTTTCAATGTTGTAGCTAATAATGAATGGATTGAAACGCCCTTCAGCTGTGACACTTTTGATGCTGTGCACATCAAACACGCACATCAGATCCATGATAAGGTGTTCAGTCGTATACAAATAACACTGCAACTATAAGTACGGCTGTACTTCAAATACTTTCTAAACCAAACAAGACTTGTTTTCTAATTGTTTTGGTAAAACAGTGAAAAGTCTAGTGCTTAAAGCAATTTCTAAAGGATTCATGCTGAGGAAACACAGCTGGAAATGGAGGGCTTGTTAAAAACCAGTTTGGGTTATTAGCTGTGCCCTTCCCCATGCAATGAGAAGTATGCTAAGAGGTTTGGCAGAATAATGTATCATGTCTTGAGCTGGAGCATTCATAACATATGTTACCAATTTAAGGGAAACATTCCAAAATCATCCATGGCCCTGAATACAAATGAGCTTTGCGCTCTAATGGTGAAATGTACAAACATGCAGCAATCATTAATGTAATTGTTGTCCAAAATTGCACTGCTTTGTGAATAATATATGATAATGCAAATGTGGTGGAAATTGCTATGCAGCAACAGTAATACCGGATCCTACCATGTCTTGTTACAAAAAACAAGTCTTTGATTTATTGTTACAGAAGAGATGTTGGACAGACAACCATAGTTTTTGGTAGCTGTTTGTAATGTGTCTTGTTATCTGGACAACCATATGGTTATGTGGCTACAACATTCAAGTTCCAGTTAGCAGTTCCATGCCATGTTTTGTCTGAGACCTTTAAAACTGCACAGAACCTGCACAGGAGTTTAATTAAGTTGACCTCAAGTCTTACTGCATTATTTTGTGTCTGTTTAATGTAACATATTGTCAAGGTGATTGCATTTTTTGATCTCTGACAAACACATCTTTTAAGATTATGTTAAAACATAATATTTATCCAAGGAACAAATATTTCAATTATGTTTTGTGCACTTTCAAGGTTTCAGCTCTTTTAGAGCCAGTATTGTGAAGGTTGCAAATATTTCAGAAATATAAATAGAAAATATAAGAGAATTTAACAGTGTAGTCCAAATACAGCAGGAAAGGGACTGGTCTACTGGTCACCCTATTCGCTAAAATAATAGATAGCGAGCCAATTTATTTTTATGGCCAATAAAGGGAAATAAATTTCACAGCAACAGCACCTTGGTGAGTTAAACTTCCCTTTTGCTTGTTTTGTTTTCATTTAGGGTCAAGTGTCAAACCCATGCAATATATTTATCCCATAATGTGGTTCCCTTTTAAAAGCCTTGTATTTAAATCTGGATATGGGACAAAAAGTGTCAGTCTACTAATAATAAAACATGAGCTTTAGGCATTAAGCAGACTTACAATGTGAGGAGAACATAGAAACGAAATTAATTTATTAACATTATTATTAGCAAAATTATTTAGAATTAGTAAAAACAGTAACACTTTACAATAAGGCTCCATTTGTTAACGTTAGTTATCTACCATAGTTAGTTAATTTTAGTGTAAAATAACAGCATTTGCCAAATAAATATAAAATGTATAATAAGTCATCAAACTTTTTTCATATAATTTATATTGTTTGCAGATGTCCAGAGAACACAACATTATCATTCTCAGGTCAAGGTTATTAAGAAAACACTGAAATAAAAAAGTCTAGCCATTAGTTTCCAGTCACTGTGGAAAAAGTAGACGACCTTGGCACAAGGACACAACACTGTTAGCGCTTGTGTCTCCTGTTACTCTAGAGATTCCGCAGTCCATCACTGTCATAAGCTCATTATTGATTAGAGAGGTTTCTGTATGATCTGTTCACAAACTAGTCTGTAAATCCTTCAGTGCTACAATGCTACACTGTCTCTATCAAGTAGGGAACATTTATAGATAGATACAGTAGGTCACTGGTATATTTAATTGCTGAAATGCAAATAAACATCGACATGGTACACAGCGCGTGAGCTTGGGTGAAAGTCACGATTGCTTTTCCATCCTAACCCTTTAAACATAGCCTCAAGCTTTATGCAAACAGCAGCCGGAAATTTCTGCAAATTATGCACACCAGTGTGGCCAGATCCACCATTTCCCATTGCCACAGAAGGCAACATCCCCCCAATCCTGTGCAAATCTCCCTGCTGCTGCTCTGTTGGTGGATAACTCCCCCTGCTAAACTGCAACCTTTAACATACCCGCCCAACCATCACCACAAAAGTCTGTTTAATTAGGCTTCATCTCTGGGGGCCCAGAGCCCAACGTAACCCCAACGAGCCCTGCTGTTCCTCCTCTGAACAAACCTTGAGGCATGTTTGTTTTTCTCTGATTGACTTGTTGTGCTATAATTATCACACAGTGCCTTGGTTGCAATTAAACCCCCTTCGCCAGTTTTCTCATTTGCTTGCTTATTTCACTTCACATTCACTGTGCAGTTAAGATAACATTAAGAAACCCAGAGGAATCCAAAGTACAGCGAGGAACGCAAATTTTCGTCGTCTGTGCTCATTAGCCTTAAATTTATCAGTATAGCAGTGCGTGTCATTTGAGTTGGTCACTTGTGCATATTGCTCGCATGGGAAAAGCAAATAGGTTTTAGATTTGAAATGCTTTAAAATGTGCCAACAACCTGAATAAAGACTAACGTAAATATCAGCATTAGTAAATAGTGATCGGTAGTTGATAAGACATTTAAAGGTGCGGTAAGCTTTCTGGAACTAATGCCAGGCTTAACAATGTAACTTTTACACACCCCTTTTTTAAACCCCACCTATAGAAACATGTTATAATCAAAGATGGTGCAAGAGAGCAGCAGTTCCATGTCACACTTAAAACAAATTACAAAACTTAACCTAGGCCATGCATAGGTCAGCTCAGCCTTCTAAATATGGGCTGTATTTATGGGCTATAAGCAAAATTTAACAGGCAGAAAGAATCAGTTTGTTTATAATTGCTTATAATGGTTAGGACATCTAATTCATTAATATGTGTCAGATAACAGGGATGTTTTCTGTGTACCTTTTCGTAAACAATTGCTTACAGCACCTAATATTGGCATGATGATAATTTAGTCTCGCACAGATCCTTTGCTTTGTATTTTGCAACTCAACCCTGCCCACCATGTGCAACCACTGAAGAATGAGACACTGTACAGGAAATATCCATGTGACATTTCAACACTGTCGCATCAGCCAATCAGCACCTGTAGTTACATTGTAGACAAACTGTGCTCTGTTTTCTTATGTCTGTATTTGTGTGTTTATGAGTCTGTGCTTCTTATCTGCAGCAGTTCCACCTAATATAACTTAATATTATAACATTACATGATGAATATATTGAGAATTTCTGTAGCTGACATCAGTTCATTTGGCTGGTTCTGAATCAGTCCACAAAATGAAATGTGGATTGTTATTCATTGTTCTGAGATGGGTGTATTGTGAGGATTAATTTAGTGGTATATAGAGGTAAGGTTACAGTGCTAAATCAATGAAAGTGTCTTGGGTTCTCTAAGCTTGTAAGGCAGTTATCAAAGGCAAAAACCCCAGCAAGATCAAAGAGCAATGCATGCTCACACCCCCAGTCCTCTCTAAATGTAGATGAGAGGTTTTTGAAAAATGCATTGCCTTTGAAGGGTATTGTTACCTGGGTTACCATTTTCTTTCTTTGTGTAGCGTTTTGGAATTTAGTTTGGCACGGAGGTGACGTTTGGCGAATAAAAGAATTTGGTAAGAAGGAAATGAAAAGCATGACGGTGTAACATTGGAATAGTTCATAGTTGTGATGAACCTTCACAGATTCTTTATGTTCAAAATATTTTTTGAATATCAAAGACTGGAACTAAACATGGACAGTCATCCAAGTCAAAACTGTATATAAATATATACAACTTTTTAAAAGTTTAATTAGATCTTAGTTTAATAGTCACACCTTTAAAATGGTAGATCCTTAAAAATGCATTCCATGTTTTTGTTTTGATGACAGAGCAGATATCAAAGGCTACTTCATCCAAGATATGCTTTTATCTAAGATAGTAATGTGATTAGACTTAAACACACACACAAAGACGAGAACAATAGCAAAGGACCGTTCTGATAAAACACTTTCTGTTGCTCTTTGATTAAAATGAATATATTTACGTCTTCAAGCGGAGAACATGCTGTGTTGATGGTTCTGTTTTACACGGCAATTTCATCTCTGTAATCTTTAATGTAATTCCACCTCAGCGACAGAGACGCCACCGCTGATGATTTTTAATATTAATGTGTTATTTTGCACAATGCTGCATCGATTTTGTTGTTTAACTTAGTGTGTTTTGAAGGTGCTGAAGCAGATATCTCCCAGTGGAAATCTAGAATGGCCGTGAGTTAAAACGAGCCTGGGGCGATGTTCATCGACTGAGAGATGTTCGAAGACAAGATGCATTATTTGACTTTTCTCTAGTGTAAATGCCTTCAGCTCAAATGAACACAACACACTGCATCTGACAATTCATAGCCTTAAGGAGATTACATTTATTAACTCAGCCTTCTTTTTTGCTGAAATTGATACAGATTCAAACAAAAACCAACATGGTTAGGAAATATCCTCACAAAAGATTCATCAGATTATCAGGCAAATGCATTCTGCGTGACTTTTTGTTGGTCTATTTTTACCTGCGTTGATACAGTGCCTTGATATTTATTGTTCCAGCCATGATTTTTCTTCAGTAGGAACAATTTTGTCACCATAGAAAAATAATATATACAGCTTATGTTAGATATACAGTGAGAAAAAAGACAACATGAAAATAGAGGCTCATTTTTTCAAATAACGCCCAGCAAAGCAGTATGAGTCACAAGGAAAGCTTAAATTACACTTCAGGTTTGGAGAGCAATTCAATAGGAAGTGAATCAATCTCAGGATGAATTGTCTCACCACATCCTGAGCAACAGACACCTGATCCAGCCAGAGGAGAGGCTGCAGTAACCCTGTCAACACAAGACAGCTGCATATCCCCATCAGCTCACACCGTCCCTCAGTGCGGGAACAGTGAGGTGCCTTGAGCTCCACTGGGCTTTTAAAGTCCATTCGTGTACAATTCTTTATTACCTGACTGATTTCACAATACACTGAGCAGTGAGTCTGTTGGAACCATTGTGTAAGAGCAGAACAATCGCATACCATAATGTATTCCCTTGAAATGTGATATCAACATAAATGCTTAATTTAAAATGACATGAAAACCTGTAATTGAGACTGTAATTGAACTGTAGTTGTAAGCAGATGTTCAAATACCATATCAAATGAGTATCTACTGTGAGCTGCTTAAACAATAGATTATTATTGTATTAGTTCTAATAGCTATCCAGTGAAATCTATCAGTGAAGGCCATCCAATCCCATAACAAGACTGCCAAACCTTAAGTTATAAAACAGACCTAACTTTGCATGTAAGCAACTTCGGGGGTCCTAACCCCTTAAGTAAGGTTAAGTGAAATAACAGTCAGACTTAAGACTTCATTATTGTCATTTCTTTAACCTGATTGTAAATTCATCATATTCTAGCAAAAGAAATTGGGGGATCTCCTGAGAGGACCAATGTAATAAGTCACTGTATGTTTCTTTCATTTGATTGATTATGGTTTCAAACTGTATAGGCTTACATACTATTGTCTTCATAACTAAAGACACATTTTATCCATTTGGCATATTATCAGTACCTAAGTACACGTGTTCCTTGGGAATCGAACCCACAACCTTTGCCCTGCTAATACAATGCTCTACCAGCTGAGCTACATAAACACATGAACATAACACAGTCTATCTGACATGACACCAGACACAAACAAGACAACAAGTCATTTTTATCTGGCTGTCTCTTGTTGTTTTGCATGTTTTTGTAATTGAACTTGTCATTTAATTAAATATTCTGCTTTAAAATGTTCACAAATTCTACAAACAGCACCATACAACATAACTAACACCTTACACACTGCCAGAAAATTGTTTAGTGAGGTCAAAGGGTCCAAGCCAACTGTATAACTGTCATAGCCCTGAACTTAAAACACAAAGATTATTGTCAATAACTCTTTGTATCCAAACCATTCTGTCACAATCACTGTTCGAGTAGCATGTAAACTTTTCTTTGTTTTCTCACAAGCGTTGATACCATGTGCTATTACCTCACATTAAATAGATCTGAGAGGTATTTAACAGCTGGTTTATTTTAGAAGACCCCAAAATGCAAAGTAAAAAATATGATTTGAGTTAAAACCAAATTGCATGTGTCAAGCTTGAGTTGTCAGTATTCAAAAAGCATTTTTTTTCTCCCACAAAAACACTTTCGCCAAGTGGATTGTAACACAAGTAATACAGTTGCACATGAAAGAAATCAAACTCTCAGACCTCAAATCAAACATCTTCAAGCACTTTTCTCAATATAATGTTTGATTAAAAGCCTTGAGTGGGTTGTTGCATTTGCATTTTTTATGTTAATACTAAGAGTTTTGTTGAAATTAAGTTGACTTTGATTTCCATCATGTGATAATGGCTTGAGTCTGCAGTGGTAAGACAATTGCATTTGCAGACAGCAATAAAGGTAATACACAGACCACAGTTATGCTATTGAGATATATATTTTCCTCTTTCTCTCTCTTTAATTTTTCCAGATTGTACACCAGACACCTACAGGTTAGATTTTCTTCACAGGAAATGACAGAGCAGACGACCATTATGACACTGAAGAGCTACTGTGTTGTTAGCAGTACACGTGAGATCTGTGATTTAAACTCATATGTTTCATGTTGTGTGCGATTATATCAATATAAAAGAATCTATGTGTACAAACAAGCCTGTGAGCCATTGCTGCATTAACCGAGGTTAGATTGTGTTGTAGAGGAAAATAAATGATGGCTCCCTCTCCATGGATGCTATGAGTATCTGCAGATAGCAGGCTGGGTTGATATAAAGCTTTATGAAATGTCATTTGTCATCGTACCACCATGCACACACTCCTCTTCAGACCTCTGCGCCTGGGCTGGACAGAAGATAGGTCTTAAAAACGATGGGCCTTGTCAAGGAAATGGAAGGAAGCTTAAATGAAAATGTGACACTCACTGCTCTTACAGAAGGTATAATTTATTTGGTTACACTGGAGCAGTGATTGTAATAGCGTCTAAAAGAGAATAATAATGAACGTAGACTTTCCTAAAGTCAAAGTAGAAGAGCAAGCTGCTTTTAAGCAATAAGTGCACGGTGACTGTTGTTTTTAAATCTAATTATAGCTCAGAGAAGTGTTCACATGCCTCATTCAATATATCCTTTGCTTTCACCCCTGTGTGTGTGTGTGTGTGTGTCACATCTGGATATGTTGTTTTGACCATTATACACTGACATGAGCAATGTGTCAGTCGAATATTACAAGTTTCAGTCTGTCCCACACTAATTCTGAACTCCCACGAGAGGTTTGCATTTGGGAAATGAAAAGATGACCTCTGTGATCTTATTGTGAATCGGGCATACCTCATTCCTCATGGCATGTGAAACAGCCAGGATCTCAGTGCAGGAAAAATAGGTCACATCAAGAGAAATTCCAAGACTTTTTCTCATTGAATGAAGCATTTTTGGTCATGCTAGACATGTGCAATGTGTAAAGGAGAGGTACATCAAAAAAGTAAATAGTTTTGGGAGCCCCAGGAGCACTATGCAAAATTCTGAGTCATGTGCTGAAAATGTGTGAACCCAGTAATGTTATTTTCCCAGCAACAAATTAAGCCGAGTTGCATACCAATATAGAAATACCATTGAGATTCAGGCTGAGGATTAATGTGGTTTTGGGAAAATATTCAAGAACATATTACAAGGATGCCACAAGGATGCCATTCTAGGGTGGGGAACTCTATAAGATAAGAATACAAATTAAATAACATGTATATGTAAGCATGAATATTTTGTAAAACAATATAAGTATGCTTTTAATGTTGGTGGGTATTAGAACAATAGCATGGACTGTCTGTTCTGATTTGAAGGCTTTGAGATGGTGTTTTGCAGCACTGATTGTTAAAGTTTGTGATCTTCAAGTGTAAAGTCAATCTAAGCTTAAACTTTTATTGTACAGATTTTCTATTTGGTGGATAGACAGCCTTTCTGGGTGGACACTGCTTGCCTTTGCCCACCCATATCTATGGCCTGACTAAAAGTTTAGAAATGTTTGTTGGCATCATAAACCAGCCCATCCCCTGTTTACATTGCAGGAGGAAACATTTCTTTAACTTTAACTGAGGATAACACACCATAAACCTGTTTAGTTAGGAACCCTCCTTAGCTTAGCAACTCGTAATAATGGCAGCATCTTCATAAGCTCTATAATAGCTCATAGTTACGTAATCTATTCGTCTCTTAATCATGACCCTTTTTTAAATATTGTCCAGTTCGAACTACTCAAAATAAATGCATATAATAATTTAAGCTGAAGTAGTTAGTAAATTTGAAGGATACCTCTTGACTCTCGCATTTTGAATTAGAGACACCCACACGCATATGTACATCGACACCGGCAGTTACCCAACCATCCAGCAACACACACTCATCCGCATATATGCCGAGCGTGGCTGCCTGTTTCAGTGTTAAGTGTTTCTTCCCTCCTGCTGAAAGTGAGCCTTGTGCCCCTGAGGATTTCCTCCAGTCAGCCCTGTTAATAAATAAATGACTTCAGGATCCCTTCACTGCCCACTCGACACTGTTTTGCACTCCAGTGCTAGATTCACTTCTGTGGTTAACATAAAACACAGGTCTCATTTCACAACCTGCTGTGGTGGATTGACTTCTTACTCCTTTAGAATCTAACTAAAAATATTTGTAGTTTTGTAATACAGTAGCATTCAAACCATTACAATATGGGGGTGTTTTGCCTTGTTTCGCATTATAAGTGTAAATATGATGTTAAGGGCAATGACTAAAAACTTTAACATGCAAATTATAAATACATTTATAGAATTAAAGGAGAATAAGTTTTAAGAATAAGAATTTATCAACATTTTAGCGGAACTACTGTGATTTCCCAGTTTCCATTCAGGTTACTCACCTATTCAAATCTCCTCGTTAATTTTACATTTTACACCTGTATTGCATTTATTTCCTTATGACTTAGCAGTGCAAGTAAAAACACCAGCTTTGGCCACACCTCTGTGTAACACGTTTTTGTTGCAACAGGTGACTGTTCTGTTTTTGTTGGGTGCTAGCTCAACAAAAGTTTGTGGTTGCTAGGTACACATAGGTTCTTACCACAGTCCTGTCCAATCAAAAGTTTAGATTTGTTTGTGTTGCTGTGGCAACAGTATGTCCAGACATGACCACCTATTTTTCCTAAAAAATAAGTCAGCAGCTAATCAAGAGCATTTGTTCATTAAAGGGGCCATTTATTTCTGTACAAACAAAATATGTGACCCGGTGTATTAATGTCTAGCATGTACACACGACAGAATAAACCACAGGCTTGTACATATTTTAGTTGATCACAGGTAAGACCTTGTTCTCAGTTGGTCTTGTTTTACCTATTTATAATAATACAGTCAGAACCATTGGTTTATAAGGTATTGCATCATTTCCCTTTGAAGGAATAATTTGAATTTAAATTTTCCCATTGTGCACTATAAAAACAGACAATGAGGAACAGTTCAAACAATCCTCTAAAATTCAAACAAGCACCTTTCAAGCTCTTTCATCAGAATCTGTTCTTATGCCAAATTAATCCGGACCAGACGTGATCTGCAGACCGTTTCAGTCATTTTAAAAGAAAGTAAATTATAAATATGTAAAAGTTATTTAAAAAGATATAAAATGAATAATAAGGGACAATGCATGCTCCATATTATATATATATATATATATATACACACAAGTATATATCCATTATATCAGTTCAAATACAGTTAAGAAACTTTAATTGAAATCCTAAAACTTTCAGTTAATTGATATTATTTATATTTAAGTTTTTCAATGTGGTCCTAATAATTTATAGATAAACTGTATGAAAATAAAAAGTATGTAAAGTGAACTGTATTTAGCTGGATGGATGTGCACTACAGTGAAATATTAAGTGTTCTCGAGTCTAGTGATACTTATTTTAACAATGTGCTACTGCTTTTCAAAACGTAAGGGGAAATACAATTTTTGGCTGTAGTAGTTGTGGTCTTGAATGATGTATTAGGTTTTACTGTAAATGTACTGTATAATATACTGCTGTATACATAAAACACCACTACTGTAAAGTAAATATTGTAATAAATGTAATATTGTAATAAATTCGATTGTTTAGATAGATAAATAGACTAAACAATTAAAGGTTTGAGGAAAACCATTAGACTTACATTAAAACGTTGAATAATTTGTATTTGTATATTGTATTTCTTTTAGGAAAATCTGTGGTAAATCCTTTAAAAAAGTTAAATTGATATTCCATTCACATTCAGGGTTGTGTTATTGTGTAAATAAATTCCACATCATGATGCCTCCTGGAGTTGTATCTGTAGGCTGCTACTGCGACTCAAATCCAAAACAATGAATTTTAACCTTTTTGTGCAAAACCCATAACATCAATTAAGCATCAGCATATGAGTTAAATGACCAACAAACTGGTATGGCCATTATTGTCTATAGATATGCCGGGTAATGAGGCCAGGTGACACCGTCACTCTCAAAAATTATGTAAAAAAAAAACATTTTTTTAGCCCTGAGGTCCTTATGCAAGATTTGCTTTTTACCACCTCCATGATAAAAAGCATGAGAATACAATATGCTGCTTTGTCTAGCACTGTGTCTAACTCTCTTTGCAAACTGTAAATGTCTGCTGTTACTAATCAAACTGATAACTACAATGCTACTTTTTTGACTGCTTGTCTGAGTCAGTCCGGGTTTCTCCCTTTTCAATAGAATGAGCTGAGACTGAACGTAATTTGCATTGAAATTCAGTAGCTTTCAGATTGTTCGCAGCTGTTTCAGAGGTCATGGCTGTGAGATCTGTAACATCTTTCTGCATTCTTTCTATCCTTCCCTCCTTTTTTAAGACTCTGTTAACATATAGATACTTTTGGGACTTCAGTCTTGCACAATATTTATAGCAAACAAAAAAGTTGGACATCCTCAGTTTTTTTCATTTACTGAGTATATAAGTGAGAAATTTATTTATGCTATTAAAAAGATAAAACAAGAGAGACAGTTTTTTTATCCTGAAAAGATTTTGTTTCTTATAGCATGACTTTCATTTTGAACATTTGTCCTTTGTAAAGGTCAATGTGAAATTCATCTTAGACCTTCTCATTGAAAGAAGGACCCAGTGAAAAAAGGTGTTCATCGAGGTGCCTGAACCAAACAGAGTTGGGTCACACAGCAAAACTGCATTTCTGGAAATGTCAAATGTCCAGCACGCCTGACTGGGTGGAAAAGATGATAGAATTCAGTGAACTACAGAACCTGCGGTGATTGTATCTTGAGCTAACAAAGACAGACTAAGTCTCCAGTGACTTGTGAATGTAACACTAGTATAGTCAAACTCAATGTTATATTATAATATTATGTTATATATGCTCCATTGGGCTCTTCATACAACACTGACCTTTTCAATATACAGATAAATAGTGATCTTTCCATTCGTAAAACATTGTTTCACCCTCTGTGTTAAGGCAACACAGCTGATCTTCCTAGATTGTGTCCTAGGCTGGGTTTGCATTTGAATGTGAGTTGCCTTAAAGTTGGTGTTGTCAAATATCACAGCTTTAAATATATATTTGTTTCTATATTCA
>JAZGTK010011733.1:0-15384 GCA_036877625.1 Ambastaia sidthimunki | reverse complement strand
TTTTTTTTTTTTACTGAAATTGTCTGTTATTTTGGGAGGTATATTCAGTCCTGCATGTAGAGACTTCACATAGCAAGGGTGAGTACAGCTTTTGAATGTTGCACCCACATGGTGGTCAAAAAATGTACTTCCAAAATGCATTCATCAATCTTACCACAGTCTGTTAGTTAAATCCCCCTAAAATCATATCACAGTATCTGAGCTTGTATGATCTTTCAAGCTATTTTAATTAGGCCAACATTAGAAGTTTGTCTGCTGATGTTGGCGTGTTAGATTTCTACAGGTTCCTCCCTGTTTAAATGAGCAAGTGTGTTGGCGTGATGTTTCTGGTGGACAGATGGTTTGTAGCATCAGCTGACAGCTCAGAGAGAGATCTGCTCCCTGGGCTCACTGCATCTCTGGCTCTTGTACCATTTTTGTCTTGTTGAGGGACAGGTGACGTGTGGTCCCTGAGTGTCAGAGCAGGATAACTGACACATCTCCACCAAGCGTCTGTCAGTGTCACGTTAGATACGGTGAGGTAGGCAGGGACAAAACATCGAGCCATGTTCCACCGCTGTAGAGCGCTGAGGTAAAACCTCCGCAGGGATTATGGGATAGATGGTTTGAAATGATGGCTGAGTTCAGGTAAAGCTTTATTCAGGCAGAACTCTGATCTGTGTTTGTTGGATTGACAGAATAAAGGCCTTCCATCTGACATGTAGATATTCAGTTTTTTTGATGTTTTCCCACATGAATCGTATTTGATTTGCTTGCCTGTCAATTTGTCGAGTAGCATTTTAGCGGTTACCTGTTTTCTCAAAGGGACTGTGAGTTGGTATCTGATGTGTTGCTTTTCAAAGGGTTTTTTCTTAGTTGCCTGAAGGATTTCAGCCGGTCCATGATCGTGTCCATCTAATTTAGCTGCTTTTAGCAGCTGACAGATGAATTTTGGATGATTCAATTACTGTAGAATTAATTTGATTAATGTCTTTCTTCATAAGACAATTTAATAGCTATTCAAAATTATATGATCAGTCGCCTTTTATAGTTGCAATAAAAAACACAGCCCTGAAAATTATCATCCTAAACTTTTCAGTACAAGGTAGATATTTCAGTAAGTACAGTTCTGCTTTAATAGGGTAACATTTAGCATTTCCTTTTAGCTATTTTTACAAAACTGTCCTCATATCACGGATAAATGTATCTTTTTAAATGATTTTGCCATTTGGTTTACAGGGTAGTTTAAAAAAACATTCCCAAGAGCCATTGAAACCACATAAACCTTCTTTTGAGGAAAACTTTATTTGCATAATCCGAAGAAACTAACAGCACAAGTCATTATAAAACAATATGTCATGGAATATCACAGTAATCAGGGCAGTTTTTATGTGATTCCCCGGAATCTTCAGTCTCTCCGTCCTCTCCCTGTTTTCAGCCAGGACACAAACTCTTTTGCTGCCTGGTCCTGCAGGTAGGAGCCGACGTCACTGGTGAAAGTTCCCTCTGCGTGTCGTCGTGTGGGAAGTCTGAGGAAAAAACGCAATTATTCAGAGAGGTTAATTTTCCAAACCAATACAATTACTGAATTCAGATAATGCTATTAAAATCAAATCGTTTATTTGGCCAGACATGCGTAAATGCTGGTTTGCTGATATAGAGAATCGTACCCACTCCGCTTCGAGTTCATTAACCACTGAACAAAGTCCTGCGCTCTCCTGGTCTCCAGATATTTGCTGTAATCGTTTGAGAAGGTTCCTTCTGAATGTCTCTTCATGGTGTTTAGTTCCCTGGGGTCATTAAATAGTGTGTCATCAGACATGAGGCTGAAATTAAAACAATATCATAAATACTTTTCATCAGATTATCAGTTCTGCACAAATGACTGTAATACAACAACTGTTTTATTGAGCACAAACTGATGCCTTTGTGTGTATAAATACCATTGATGTGTTCATACATTTACATTGTACATTACATTTACCAGATGCTTTACAATTAGACATTTAATAGGTGTTAAATGCGCTGCCGGCTGAGCTACAGAAACATTATAAGAGACATTATAATAAAAAACCTTCTTCATTACATAAGATTTTGAAAATGTCAAAAAAGTCTTAATGATCTGAAAATAGGCTTGATTTTCTTAATGAAAATGTAATTTCTTGTTTGTTTCTTTTGAATTTGGGGTGTAATGTAATCTGGACCTTTTGTGAGATTCATTCTAAAGAAACGTGAGAAAAGTGTGCAAACATTATGATAAAAACTTCTAAAATCAAAATCCCAAAAGTGTAATATCCATATTCAATAGAAAACCTTCTATTAAATGGCTCAACTGTAGCTTCCTGTAGCTCAACTGGTAGAGCATTGCGTTAGCAGCGCAAAGGTTGTGGGTTCGATCCCAGGGAACATAAGTACTGATAAAATGTATATCTTGAATTCACTGTAAGTTGCTTTAAAGCATCTGCCAAATAAATAAATGTAAATGGAATGATTGAGGTATTTTTTACCTGGAGTTTTTGTCTGTGTCCTGGATGGCGATTTGCAGGCTGCTCTGAATCAAGATGAGCAGTAATAGTCCAATGAAAGAGTAGATCCTTCTCATCATTATACCTGGAGATGCAGAGCACAGGTTACTGTACATCATTGCTATTAATATATAAGACCCACAAGTGTAGAACATGCCTGAGCTCACCTGGATTGTGTCGGGCTGTCACGGAGAAATGAAATGAACCTGGATTCTGTCGCAGGTCTGGCTCCCAGTGAGATTTCGTGGTCCCAGTCTGATGTTCAGAGGCTTATATAGTGATGCCCAGGTGGCAGGATTCACACGAACGCACACACATATTACTTTCAATCCATTAATCAAGATTTCATCTCAATGCATGGATGTGTTTGCACTGCAGAGCTGTTTAACAGGAGAGATTGGGCAATAGTCAAACAAGCTAAAAAGCTTCACTTAGGAGTAAAGATCAAACAGGATCCTGTCCTGTTAAAACACAATAACTGCGCAACGTTCAGGAAGTGGTGGTCCACGTTTGGTTATTTTTTTTCCCAAAAGTGATGTTTGTGCTGTTTTACTTACATGGGGGAGATGATAAAAATAGGGAGTAGCTCACCTAAAACAGTCACTCTACTGTACATTGTGTCAAATGTGTTTTAGCTATGACTGTCTTTATAATATAGCACAACCTTTTGTACTTTAATTGGAGTTCTCGGTGGACACTAGAATATTCTGACTGTATGAATGTTAATAGAGTCCAAACACAAATTTGGATGCATCTGTGAGTGCATGGTGACCAGTATTTTTGGCTTGTCATTTTAAATGTATGTGTGCTACACATGCTAGTGTGATAAGATTTAGGATAATTAATTAAATCTCATAGACCTCAGATATTACAGGCATAAGATTATAATAAAACTCCCAGTTGATATCAGGCATTTCAATAGTTTAACCAGCAGATGGCGCTGTCCCTAAAAGTGTCTCTTACCACATACAATAAAATGACTTTTAATTATATAAATAATGTAAATGTAAAATGTAAAAGACATCCAGGTGTAATATAGCTCAAGACAAAAGTATTTTTCTCTTTTTTTCCAGTTAAATATTGTTTAAAAAGTTATAATAAAAATAAAACATTGAGTAAAAAGTTTTCTAAATGAAAAACGCTTCATTCGATCAGTGTTTTTTTCAAACTAATGCTGTAATCACACAATGAAGTCAGTGCATAAACACAACCACACAAAATACGATTTCACCATCAATATGTAAATATTATAAAACATGCCAACATTCATAGCAGGTCACATTCGTAGTATTACAGCAATTCCATACAAACAACTGATTGTACAAATGTCACATATTAGGAAAAATAAAGATATGATACATTTATCTTTTTTCCATCAACATGTTATATACATACAGACTAACATGGAGAGAATCTTGAACAGTCTCTTGTGTGGATATAAGGGGGCGTTTTTGCCTTCATATGGATCAATATGTCCGTTTATTTTTTGTCAGCGAAGCACTTTAGCAGAAAATGGTTTAGATGTGTGTAGAGATGGTATCGAGCTTTACCAGACAGACTGTGATCCTTATCAGTGTACCACTGTAAACACACAGACATACAGCATGAGCACAGAGCCAGCTAACAGCTTTAGGTTGTAAGAACGTTTCCATAACGTTTCCATTAAGTAACAAAAAAATTCAAAATATTATTTCGAAAGTTCTGTGAACATTCAAAACATCCATATTTAAGTGTTGTATTAACATTGCTTGGTTTTAAGAACGTTGTTCAAACATTTAGTTAATTCTGTAACATTTTTAAAACTTTCCACTAATAACTTAATGTTTTTCCATATATAGATATGTAACTTTTCTGCAAGAATGCTTCTGATAGCTTTGAAAGAACTTTTAGAGAACATTAGCCAATGTTTTGAGGATGTTCCCTGTTAGCTGGGAAATTAATGAGATAAAACATATCAGACTTAATTTAAAATAGATGATTTTTATTGAAACAATGTTAATTCTTATTATTGTATGTATTACTTTAAAAAAATGCAATTAAATTGACAAATCTAAAATATTCTAATTTCAAAAATCATAATGGTCTTAAATTTGCTTTATTTTCCCTTATGTAATTGCAGTTCTTGTTTATGTGGATTTTGAAGTGCAATATACAGTTTTGTGACATTCAGTTATGTCTTCATGACCTTATGAACACTCACCATTGCTTCAAAATCTATTTGACTTTCCACCAGAGCTTTAGAAATTTGGGCGGCCTGCTGGAAATGAACGTTATCTGGAGCAGCAGAGAAATCAAACAGTCACTCATTTCATCCATCAAATAAAAAGACACTATATGTCGCAACTCTGTGGTTGTGTTCAGCTGAAAATGTGTGTTTACCATCTGCAGTCCCGTGAACAAGCAGATACTGCACAGACTTAAAATTTTTTGCCCTGCTGGTCACTGTGGAATTCTACAAACAAGCGAAGTAACAAAAATGTAAAATACTGTATCATAACTGTTCATTTAAAAACAAACTGTTCATAAGTTAAATTACTTTATAGCTGTCAGAATTCTCCTCCGGGCGATGCATGTATCTCTCTGTGTAAACTGCATCTGTACAGAGTGTATAAAAACAAGCAAAAAATAAATACGTACTTGCATTTATTCTGTTATTAAACACAATTTTCTGATAAGTTATTAAAGTTATTTACCCCAAAACAGCTTTAATTTAAGCTTGGTAAAGTATTTGGGGTTTATGTACTGTACATCAGAAATGTGAACATTTTATTTTACAGTTTAATCACATACCATAATACTCCCACTTAGCAACAGGCGCCACGGCGATTCCACATTTGAACAGGCCACTTCCCGACCCCAGAACCATAGAGGTCACATAGCCGCCATACGACTGTGATCAAAACAAATATTCCATGAATAATCAGCCTTATTAACAGACGCAGACATCCTAAAATGAGGGTTGTTTTACTCTTTGACTTCATTCAAACATTTCATTTTAATTAACTGTATGTTAATTTACAGAAACAAAGTCTGAGACAGCTTTCAAAGTCTGAAAATTTAATCAGGACAAAAAATTGGGAAGGAAAAATATTTTAAAGGCAGTTTGCAGTATGAATTTGCAGTATGAATATTACATATGCTTTGTGTTTTTGCATTAGTAATCTAATGCTAGGGTATTCTTGTTGCTAGGGTGTTCTGGGTGGTAGTCTGTGGCAGTTGCTAGGGTACTAAGTCGTTGCAAGGGCATTGCTCTGGTGTTTCAGGTCGTTGCTAGGCTGTTATTCCAAAGTCTCTTTAAGGAAAATTAACCCACTTGATGACCATATCTTATGACTAGGATGTTGCTAGGCATTTAACTGAGTATTCTGAATGGTTGCTAGGCAAATTTCCATGTTTTATCTGGGAATTGTAACAGAAAAAGTTTGTACAACAACAACAAAACCAGTTGTCAGAAAAACCTGCTAGCAGTTTGTAATGAAAGTCAATATTCCACTTACCCAACCCCACATTGCAATTCTGTCTTTGTCAATAAAACCCATTTCAATGAATTTTCTGAAGTGAGACACAAATGAAAAGCAATGAAAATATGATAAACAAACATAAATGCTATAGTTGTTAACGTTGAAGGTCTTTTAAAGCTGCCGGTTCTTTTTCAATTCAGCTCAAGTTGACCTTGATCAACCTGTTTTAACACAGACTCTATAACAGACACTTTCCTTCCTGTAAGAACGCTGTCAGAATTGACTCACGCCGGCCTTGTGTCTCTCATACATCTGTGATGGTCACATCACGCTAAATCACACCCGTCTGCCAGACAGCAGGAGCGAGTTAGCGTCTAGCGTGTGCACATTGTTCCCTTCGACTCACCTCACGGCCGAGATCTGATCTTCCACCTCGTACGTTCCCAGTCGCTCATAGATGGCGTGCATAATCTCATCGCCCTGGTAACCGCTTCCCCTGCCATCAAAACTGGCAATGATGATCTTCTCTGTACTGCACAAGTACGTAGCCCACTCCAGTCTGAAGACATAGTCTGTGTTCTGGCTGGACGGACCCCCGTACCTTTATTATAAACATGAAAACAAGACATATTTACAGTCTGAAACACCTACAGTACAAGTTTATTAAAGCCATGAAAGATATTTTTATAATGAGAAAGTGACTTTCTTTGAAACTGTATCTGACATGTAGTAGCAGACACGAACGTGTAAATTAATATTTTTGTCAATAATTATTATTATAAATGCAGTTATGAAGACCACATATTTTTTGAAAGACTAGGTGATATATTTATACTCGAATAAGTCACACGGTAGGGTTATATTAATCAAGAGGTGTTTGAAAAGAGTGACAATGTGCAAGGATGTTATGACTCAACCTTCCACATTTACAAACAATATTGCACAAATGGAACGATTACTTAAATGATAATATTACTTAAATTAATCATCATTTTTGTAAAACAATCCTAAATAAGTTTCACTTTTTATTTTGTGTTATGCATTTATGTATTCACTTTCATTTTGTTTGTTTGAATACAAACTATAAATTGGATGAGCTATGATGAAAATTATGAATTTATAAACTTTACCCTAAAAAATACATACACATAGTCATGCAGTTTAATTAAACACAGCATGAAAATGATACACAGAAATGGAAACTTACACTTGGATTAAAAGAGGATATTTTTTGGAGGAGTCAAAATTTGGTGGGAACATCATCTGATACCAGAGATCTGCAGAAACAACATTAAACCACATTAGAGTCTGATTCTCAAACCCTGTTCACACTGAACACTTCAAACCGCTTCACATACTCAATCCTGCAATCTTTATCGTGGAGCGTTTGATAGTGGGCATCAGAAGTTCAGTCTTCAGAATGTCTTCCAGTTTCTTATTGTCCTCCAGTACCTGAATCTCTAATAAAAAAACAACAAACACAATTTGAACATTTTCAAAATGTTACACTAACTACTTAAAAATAACGTTTTTGAGCATGACTTTTTGATAACTGTGAGAACTCTTAAAGGATGTTAGCCAACATTCTGAGAACATTCTTTGTTAGCTGGGAAGCGGTTTCATGTTCTGTAGAACACAAAAGGAGAACTTGAGAAATCTTGTTGCACGTGAAGATTGCTTAACATTTCTTTTATGGGAACAAAGCAAACGGTTTTCACACGACCTGTGGGTGAGTAAATGTTGATGCTTGGGTAAAATAGTCCTTCATTAGCCTACCAAGTGGTTGGATTAATCAGATGTGAGAGACAAACCTTTAGCAGGGCCTCGGTTGTCCATCAGTGTGAAGAGTGGAAGCCCTGGACCTGTAAAGTCAGACTGTATTAGATTCAGTGTGATGTCACACGCCTTTGATGCCTCCTCAGATCATCTGAGCTTTCTGCCAGGATGTTGTATTGTGTTAATGTCACAGGTGTGAGCGGGTGTATGAACGTCTTTGCTAACCGTAACAGTCCATGCGGAAGTACGAGGCATCGGTGCTGAAATAAGCCGAGTTATACTGACATCTGTCCTTATACAGAGAGCAGGTGACACACTCAGGTGCTGAATGACCATCTGCTGTAATCGATATCCTGAAGAAACATTTTAAATAAAAGATTTAGATTAGAAGTTAGAGATGAAAAGGATTTCAGGTTCTAAATAAAAAGTGGTTCTTGATTTCAAAACAGGTGTGACAGAAACTCATCTTATGGTTTAGCTGGTCTACTAGACTATCTGGTCTCTACTAGACTGTGCTCAAAACTCCTTTAAAACTATCAAAAGAAGCCAACCTGACCAGCCAAACCAGGCTGGAAGCCCAACTAACCATCTGGACCAGTTAAGACCTGTTTTTTTAAGTATAGAAATGTATTATGAAATTATGCTGCAAACTGTTTTCATTTCGATAATACAATCCTGCAAAAATAACTAGTCATTTTTTAAAGATGTAATGCATAACAAAATAACATTTTATATTCCAAAGCTGACGGCACAAGGTGACTTATGAGTAAGCTGCATCGTGTTTACTTGTAAAGATTTCTCTGTCCGGGCTTTCCCATGTATTCATTACTCACGTAGTATCTGTGGAAAGAACACACATCACAGATGTTGAACAACAAGACACACGAGAAGCCCACGATACGCAACAAAACTCTTTTTGTTGATCGTCTACATTTCACACTCACATAGCATCTTTGGTTACTTTAGAGATGTATATTACTTCCCATTTGCCTGAGGTAATGGCTGTTGCCTTTCCCTACAAAAAAAACAACAACAGAGTCGACTGACCAACAACTTTCAAAGCTTGTACAGTACCACATTGTTCCTTTGTGTGTTAGATTTCACACAAAGCGTGTTTTTGGGCAAAACATGTAGCACATCTCAGCTCTGATATTTGAGCTTAACAGAGAAGCTTTAGGAATTCATGTAGACCAGCCAGTGTCTTCAATGGAACAACACGAACACACAATGAAGGAGAAAGACTTACTCCGTTCACATAGTGGAGATGCTTGTAGCCCTTGTCATTACTCATAACTTTGTAAAAACTTATGTTGTCTACAGCAAAGTGAGGAGGGAGAGGGTAGTACTGTAAAAAAAAAAAGACAAGATTTCCCATCAGCACCTTCAGTGAACACCAGGACCATCTGAAACTTTGATTGGTTAATTACTCACTCGACCAACCCAGCCCGTTTTACTCTTCTGTTCAAATTTCTGTTAAAAAAAAAAGGTTTAGAATTACATCCGCTATTTGCCGTATATAAAGAATCAATGGTTTTATCTGAGAACTGGAATCTCACTGAGTTTTCTTTCCAGCTGGTGCCATCGTAGTCGTAGATCTGCAGGAGGACTCGGTCCTGTCTGCGCGGGAGCCACTGGACGGCCAGTCTTGTGTCTGTGACCCACGTGACGGAGCTCAGGTAGTGATCTCTGAGAAAGACACAATAAACACGCTGATGACATGCGGCTGAACTCTGCTGATCAAGCGTGCTGAATGCGGTTCAGACGTGTCGCATTGTTAACGTGTGAAATGTGAGGAGGACACACCCTTCTCCAATGGATTTCGGCACCACGACCTCTGACTGTTTCGATGGATTTTCTGTATTAACCACAAAGAGTTTGACTCTGGGAATAACGCTGCCTGCCTTTGTAAAGAGAAATATGGATCAATCCCAAATTTTTAATCACTAGATCTTTGTGGAACAGCAGCCATCACCTCATATTTATCTCATACATTTCTTTAATGCTAAAGTTCATTATGTCATCCGTTTATAAAAGTCTGTACTCATCTGTGATGTACTATACTGTATATACAGTAAGCAATGCTAACGCTTGTTTATACCAAGATGTGTAAAAATCTCATAATAGGGCATCTATTTGTAAAAAGGGTGATATTTACTTTTGGGTAGGGGATAAACACCGTGGTGGGATACTGGTCATCTCCATACATCGAGTATTCAATGGTATGAACTCCAGTGTCGTTAATCTGTAGATACGCCAGATGTTTCCCCTCTGGAGACCACCACATTGCTTCGTTAGAGGCGAAAATTTCCTCTAAAAGCACAAATGAGATCAAATTAGATGTCAATAAATATGTTTACATGGGTAAAACAATTTGATAATGTGAATAAAGAAGTTACCCTCATAAACCCAGTCTGGTATTCCATTTAAAATCTGATTTTCTTTTCCGTCGTGTGTGACTTGTACTGGCTCAGCAGTGGCTGTCATTTTGAGGTAAATATTATAATCCCACACATAGGCCTGTGAAAGTTTAACAGTCATACAATATCAGTCATACAATTGCAATTCGGACCGAACACAATGATTGGACGAACATTTTATGGTCCTGCTCCTTCCACAGATGATATATAAATATGTATATCGCCTTCCCTGCTTTTAAATATAAATCTGCCAGAAGTGAATTTATCTTGAAAAGCGTTCATGTGCTGTTGTGCTTTATTTGTGATGGTGAATTGTGTGGCTGAACTTGGAAAAACACTCCAGGCTTTGTTTTCAAACTGGAATTCTCTCAGTTGGACGATGTTGTGAGGAAAGTGTTTAGTAATGTAACCAGAATCTCTGGGGTTTGTAACTCACAAGTTTCTGTCCATTTGGTTCCCAAACTAAGAGCTGCGTGTCAGGAGGAATTTGAACTTCTGAGATAAATTCCCTAAAACAGAAAATGAGACTTATTATTGTGCCACAAGTAGCAAAAGATGTATTGTGTCCTGTATATTTAAAACATGTATTGTCCGTGATCTTTCCATGACCTTTACATTTTCTGATAATATGAATTTTGACTCACTGAGACTCCATGTTGTAAACATGATAGGAGGCAGTGAATGAATGTCTCCAGTGCTGATGAAGAATTTTAAACGGGTTAGCGATACCAGACAAAAAAAATGTAGTTTACAGTATTTGCTTGATATTAAATTAACTGCACGTTACGTTACCTTTGAGTAGTTACTCTCAAAGAGGACAAACTTTCTGTTTGCTAACACAATGTAGTCTGTGGCATCCACTTGTGCCTGTGAATCAAATGAATGAGTGGAACTGAGAACATTAACACAGTACAGCAAAAGAACAAGTGTAAGAATTCAGTAACAAAAATATGTAACAAATCATTCAAGCACTAAGACGGAAATCTGAGTCGTCTTACAAACGTTGTGTTACTCAGGAAAACCGAGCTCTTCGTAGTTTCAACATTGTACAGGTAAACGTGGCCCTTGCTGGTTTTGTGAAGGTATTCGTGGTCTGTGGGAAAATGAGACAGAGCTCTGTGTTACGGGTCAGGGTGATGCAAAGGTCATGAAACAAAAACCATGAAACATGAAGCAGGTGTCGTACCTGATAACCAGCGGAGATTGTATGTTTTATACCTGATGGTATCATTGTAAAAATCATCGAAAGAATACGTTCTCTTCACTCCAGAACCGGCTCCTAAAACCACAGACAGAAAAGACAGATTTCAAGATTTCAGATTTCAAGCTTTAATCATTTAAGAGCAAGAAAGTAAAAATTATATATTGCATGAGGACATTTTCGAAAATTTCATTGCTATTCACACGAGGGCGCTGCTGGGAAAAATGTGCATTTGAATTTTATTTAACCTATTTTTAAGAACTGAAGGTATTCAAATGAAACGAGTGAACGCATTTGTATTTTTAATGTTAATATCATGTTATCTGTATAACAAGTATATCGGGCACAATTTAAATAGGAAAAACAATGAACAAAATCACAAACATGCAGCTTAACCTGTATGTTTACAGACACTGAAGTCATTTTAAACAGTTTCAATCTCTGAATATAAAACGAAACTACCTTACACAAACACTTACCTACAGAAAACCAATGACTTAGTTTTTATTTAATAAATGTATTTACTTTGACAATGATCTCCCAAATAATTATGAATGAATAATGATTTAAAATATAAGATTGTCACTCACTGTTCACGTAAATCGCCGTGGGAATCACGATGAGCGTGATGACGACAGCAGCCCCGACCAGCGCCACGCACACCTTGTTACATCCCTGATACAGGTGAGACCAAAACACATCGATCAACAATGACCCAATTACCAACCCATCAGTCGATCCGTATCAAACACAACATGCTTAACTTTCCCAGCCCTGTTTAAACCCGGTTTAACTTTATTAGTCGCGTTAGACTCATGAAAATGAAAACTTTGTACTGACCATAATCGCAAGGATTTAATAAAAGCACATCCAGCAGAAATCCTCTGTTTGCCGAGGTTCAGATGTCCAGAAACAGATTGTATTTACTTTGTCCGGTGTGCTGCAACGTATATATGAGTTGGACGGGTTGTTGCGCTTTATTCCGTCCGATTGCAATTTTCCAAGTTATAAATGCACTTCCTCCGATGTGTCATTAGAGTAAAAACGGTGCTCTGCAGTTTGCATAACTTTCCATCGAAGTGGTTTAAGGATGTTATTCAATCCATTGAACGCCTGTAACTCTCTGTTCTGTGCGCCTGCACAGACGCAGCCGTCTGCGTTGAGTGTCAGAGATCTGCGGTGACAAAGGGTGTAAATGATGACAGGTTTCGTTTGCATACCAGCGACAATCAACATCTGTTTATTTCATAACATGCAATGTGATTTAGACGTCCAGTGCATCCATTAAAATGCTTAACTTTGATTTGATTTGTAGTCTAAATGCAATTTTTATGCATAAGAATCTGAAATGTGCATGTCTTGTGTAATGTGTCCCGCTTGTCAATAGCAAGTTACGGCATGTAATGACATGTGCTTCACCAGTTTGTGCAGAACTTGACGATTCATGTTTTTCCAGTATTATTTGAGGCTTGAACAATCACCTTTTGCTGGAGAGAAAATAATGTGACCTTTTGTACAAGGTTAAAAAAGCTCACACAACTTCTTGCATTTGAATAACAGCATAGAAATGGTGAAGAGTCTTTTATCTTTAATTTTAGTTAAAAAACATAGGCATGTTTGTTTTAGGAGCTAACTTTTTACATGTGTAGTTTAGATCGATCTCTCTCTCTCTCTCTCTCTCTCTCTCTCTCTTTCTCTCCCTCTCTCTCTAGTGTTAATGATCTTACGATTATTTAAATAATTGTTACAGTAAAGAATTAGTGTGTGTAAAACTTTGACTGGCAGTGCAGGTGACACTAGTGAAACCTGTTTAGCTTAAAGTCATGCATATTTAAAGGCAGTTATATGACAGGTGTTCTCAGGTGATGTTTCCTCAAGGGAGAATCTGAACAGGTGTGTAAAAGTATGTTGTGTGTCCCCGAGTGTCCATCTTTTTTCCACAAATGCATGATTCATCGCAGTCATCATCCTCATCAAATATTGCTCATGCAAGAAACAGACAACATATGATACATCAAGTGGCAGTTTAATTTGTTGGGTTAAAAAGCGCAAACAGTGATGTAGATGGATTGTAGTTTAACAGCATCATCAAGGTTTAATCTACACATGCTAAAGCTTGTGTTAAACAGGACTAAACACATTTTTACATTAATGCAATTGACAGGAGCGTTTATCCAAAGTGGCTTGCAGTGTATTTAAGGTTTTCATTCCCTGGGAGTCGAACCCACAACCTTTGCATTATAACACATCTATGAGATTATAAATAAGAGGAAACACCCTTTTCCACAAACCCACGTCATGTTAAGAAATGCTACAGTACAGCATAACAGACTTGATAGTTACTGTATCTTTCGGTTTAGGATTTTAGACTGGGTTTTGCATATGTTTACATTCAGTCAGAGTCACTGTCCTCGGTCCCTGAGTTCTCTCCGAGGACATCCACGTGTTGCGTGAAATCAAACGCAGGAAACTTGATGTTCAGCTCGCTCCAGTTACTGAAGGTTTTATTCTTAGAACCATACGTGACCACAAAGTTCTTGATATTGAGACATGGACACTCAACTGCTTTGTACATCATCATAGAACCCCAGGGCTGTATGAGACAAAACATCAGATTTCAACATTATAAATATTAACATTATAGATATTAAATATATCACGCAGCACTAACGGAGTGTGTGCACAGCTGTTCTTCACTGTTTTTTTTGGAAACTTTTTTTTAAATTAAGAGATAAGAGAATTTTTCTGACATGGCTCTTATAGAAAAGACATGAATTTTAAACATGGTCAGATGTAAATTTTGTGCTTTTGGATTATTTTTGGTTTCCCATGGAAATTTAAATGGGATTTTCACATGTTTTCATGTGTCTTTTCTGTTTCTTACCTAATCCATTTCTTTTTGAAATTGTTAAGTGTGAACACAGATGTTACTTAAAAGACCATAATAAAGACCATAATGCTATCTGTGATGAAAAGAACGTTTTTCTGAATGAAAAGATTGAAGTCCACACACACCTGTCCACATGCTTTGCATGCGATGACTCCGTTCGTTTCATAGTCCAGCTGCCTCTCCTGTAGTGAAACGTTCCCACGTACTATAAACAGTTTGCTGCCAAGACAACAAATTTATCCTCATCATCTTGCTCATACCCAGAGAGTGTTCAGGGAATATTACATTAACATTTATCCATTTGGCAGATGCTTTTATCCATATATGTATATGCTAGTTTTGTGGTTAGTTATATGTTAGTAGTCTATAGTTAGTTGGTGCATTTTGCTGTTGGTTTACCGGAACTGCTCGGTGATGTTGACGTGGTGCATGTTGTCAATGATCTGGATGTCTTCTCCAGAGCAGACCAGCTTACTGCAATCTCTGCAGATCAGGCTGATCTTGGATGGAGGTTCCTTCATCATTCCCTTCTGCTTCTTCTTCTTGGTCTTCAACTTCTTCTCTATTATGGCCTGGGCCTGGAACTCTAAGATCTATGCAAAACCAAACACGATCCCCTTTTATTTAAAATATTACCTGTATCTCAAATCATGTATGAAACTGCATTTCCACCACACATTTCTCTAGCATGATGTACTAACATTCACTCTTTCAAATTTACACAAACTATATAAAATTTATGTTATGATCTAGAACATTGGGAGACTTTGTAGTATTTGAAGTCTGTGTCTTATGAATTTAAATGGTTTATTTGCTGAAGTTTAATGCTTAAGGTTTGATGTTTGCTTAAATCACTGACCTCCAGTATTACGAACAATTACGAACTCTTTAGTGTCGTGCAGTTTAATGTGCAACATTTGAAGTGCATGTGCTACAGTATAGAATTGAAATCTCACTTTCTTCTCGTAGTCGGCTCGATCCATCTTGCACACTTTGTTGATGGCTTTGCTCATCATTTTCTCCCTGTATTCATTAACGCTCTCTCTCTCTGCCACCCCAGACCCCGATTCAGCCACCAGCGTATAACTGCTGTCCTCTGCTCGGCCTCGACCCCGGGCCTGTGGGCATCACATCA
>JAZGTK010011732.1:0-15385 GCA_036877625.1 Ambastaia sidthimunki | reverse complement strand
AATAAACTTTCACTCCTAGCAGAAGTTTGCCTTATTTTCTGTAGACAAGTCAATGCATAATTCAAACACACATCCATTCTGGACTTACATTAGCAAAGCACTAAAGCAAAGACGACAACAGATGTTATGATTGGTCAATAATGCTTTTGAGGCGGGGCCGGGTCAATTGCGCTTCCATAACATTGTCAAAATTGTCAAATACTGTACAATAGTTGCAAATACGCAGTTTGTGGAGAAATGTCCTCACCCTGTCAAAGATCTGATTATATAACTGCGTTTTTGTTTTGTTTCACTTCTGGGCCATGGCATGATGATTTCAAGACAGCCATACCGACTCTACCAACTGTCAATTAAACTTAATGGTTGTGCTTTTTTGACAGCAAATTATATGGTTCTGGGGTGAGCTCAGTTAAACAGTTTTCATAAAAATCGACTGGCTTCTATTATGCTTTGCCTAGTGGGGGGAAGAGCAAGTTCTTTTGTTTTCTTATTGGACGGCACGAGTCCCCAAACGGTTCTTGTCAGGTTCATGTGCTGGAATGGTATGAACCAACCACTATCAATAGCAATAATTTACCAGGTGGATTGACTGATATATTTGAACAGAGTGTGAGATTGTGGAATAAACCATAGAGAGCACTGCACCGTTATAAGCAGCTATTCCCCTGAAACTCTCCATCAAACTTTGAAGCTCAATAAGAGACGAGAGTTTGGTTTATTGTTCACATGCTTTTACTGACACAGATTAAAAATGATCTTTCCCTTAAGCAAAAGCTCAACCGACAAATAAAAAATCTGTCATTATTTATCATTATTATCATCATTTACTCACTATAACGTTGTTCCAAACATGAATGCTGTCATTTTTTCTAGGGCTCTTTTAGAAGAACTTTTTTGAAGTATTTTTTTATAGATCCTGCCATACAGTTTATATAGACCACATTTTACAAGCTAAAAAATGAGATTTTATACACATAAATAATGTTGCATTGTGTTTAGGTACTATAAGTACATATACAAGAATTAAAGTTGTTTTTGGCATTAGTGTTGTTAAAGTGCCGTTTTTAATCTGGTTTCAGAGATAAGAAATATGTAAACAGATCAAGCCAATGACAATTCATGATTTTAAAAGAAAAATATACCATATCACGTTTATACATATCACATGAACCAATTTTATGTTGCTTTCATTGTGTTTTCTTTCCTTTTTGTAGTTTGACAGCCATGGTGACCACTATGAACTGTTGTTCTGTTGTATGTATTCCAGTACAATTCCTCAAAATATGTCCCACACAATGTTTCACACAAAAACAATAACACCATATTGGTTTGGAAACCATGAGGGTGAGTAAATAATAATAGCATTTTAATGTTGGATGCTATTCTTATAAATATTGCAGCATCTATCGCTAAGTTATGTCCCTAAAGCAAGCTTGACATTTTGTGGTAGGAGGTAATCTGAAAGTTCTTCCTCCTGTGGGGTTTCTTTTCCTACAGTCATCAGTTTTTCAATTCCATCCCATTGTTTTCCTCCTCCATTTCTCGATCTTTTTATCACCATCCTCTGTTTGTTTCAAGGACAGTCATGCAGTCAGTAGGCGATTCTGTTGTCCAGTGTTTCTCACGCTCTCTCCTTCTATTCATATTTCTTTTCCCCCTCTCAGCCTGCCAAGGTCTGTCTTTATTCTTTTTTTCTAAAGCATCGACTGTTATTGTCTGATTATATTCACTGGCATACAGCATAAGTCTCGCCAATAAATGAACAGCATCGCTAAAACCTTACCACCTTACACGACAAAACAAAACACGCAGTACATCTTTTCTTAATGCACTGCTGTCTGTTAAGACGTCCCTGTGGACATACAGCACAGCAAAAACTTACTTGAGATTTTTCAGGCTCAGATGTAATCTGTACTAAAATCAAACCACAGATACAGTAACAACTTTGGTTAGGGTTTAATTTCTTCTTTGATTTGATCTTGCATAGCCCAATGTTCTTTTATTAACATTCTTGTTAGAAATGTTTGCAGTTCATGGACCCTTGGTAAGCCTACCACAGATTAATTTGCATAAAAAGTTTATATAAAAATAATAATTTTTATTTAATAGCAGTAGCGGACACCAGTATTCTACATCAAAAATATTATGCTGCTTTTTCTGCCATTAATAACAGTTTGATATTGAATATAAAACATCATGTATGTGTCTTGGAGCTTAAGGTAGCATAATTTAGTGGAAAACACTATGTTGCTTTATGGTAAAATGCTCATCAGATTTCAATGCTTATGTGCATTTGTAATAATGTATAGTTTGTAAAGATAAATATTTGGACAGGAAAATGTACAGTAAATATAAATAAACGTAGGCAAATATACCTTAATTGTACTGCAACAGAATTGTGAAACGCATTTTTGAGACGTTTACATGTTAAAACATGTTGCACTTTGAGGAAAACAATGATGGCAGGTGTTATTTTTAGAATTAAAAAGTGGTAAATTAATTATTTAGACATTTCGCCTGCCTGGTTTAAACACCAAGGCTACAGCGACGTTACTGGTTCAGCGTGAAATGTAACTGTCTTCAGCAGGTCTTCAGAGTGTTATGATAGAAAACACTCACTGGCTTATTATTTCTGTCCAGTCACCGTGATGAATAATACAGACCCTATGCACAAAACACAGGAGAGTTCACAAGTAGACCAGAGCGAGCGTATTTAAACTTTTCTGGCCATAGTTCAGTTCACCCTTGTACTCTATACATGAACCAGCACCATTTAGCTCAACATATTTGATTTTTACCTATTCAAATTAAGTTAAATAATATGTCTCTTATGAGCTCTAATATACTTGAATGTTAGATTCTGTTTACAAAAGCTTAGACCTATTAGAAGTGGTGAGCTACTTCCTGCCCTAAAACATATGCTGTAGGAATATGTATGAATAGATGCTGTGTCCCAAATCCTGGTTTTTGATGTCACTGCTGCTTTGACAGCTATTCTTTTTTCAAAGTTTGACCCAAATAGCTAAATCTCTAACCAGGAAGCTGATCTATTGTCTATTATCTCTTTTTGCACTCCTTCACATTTGCCCCAATTGGATGTTCATGCTTCTTTATAGAAAGTGTTTTGCAGGTCAAGAGAGTTGTTGCACTTGTTCTAATTAAATGACACTTAACTTCGATAATATTACACACATTATTGTACAGAACAATTAATATAACAACAACATTAATAATAAAATGACCCTTAAACAAATGCCTTTTGTAAACCCTTTGCTTTGCTAAAGTGACTGGAGGGCACAAAGTATTAAAAAATGTGCCATTTATTAATAGCTGTAAATAAAGTTTTTATGAACAGTTTTTATGATTGTTTATTATTATTATTAACAGGTTTAGGACAGGATTATGGCAGTCGTTTGCATATAGAACTATTCACTGATTAATGTTCTTCCATCATAACCAGCTTCCCAAACTTTAGCTCTAGGTAAAATGATTTTATTTCAGGAATGATATAGGATCCTGCATCAAACTGGTTTGTTTGTGCATCTGTTTATTTATAGGCTATTTCAGGTGATGGAGGGCATCTCTCTGCTTTGCCATTTAGTCAAAAAAAAGAAAAGAAGAAAGTGAATATTTCGTTTAAACTCATTTATGAATGCTCATGAAATCATCATAAAATTATTTTTTTTCCCTGATCTTGTAACATTTGAATATTGGAATTCAAAATAGAACAGATTGTGTAATGGGTTAAATTAAAGTGTAAATTAAATTTAAATGTAGTTCACTGAATACACCTTAGAATTTCAGCTTTAAGTGGACCCATTGGCTTTGCCAATTTTCCACATGGGAAAAATTAATAGGACCACCACATGTTAAAAAATAGAGATTCACTGAAAGTAGTAATTAAATCAATCAATTGCAAATTGAACAGCTGTTGAGTCATAATTAGATTTTTTAGTGAGTATTTATCAACCAAAAAAATGCTAATTTTACAGAATTGGTCATCAAAGACCTGGTTGTATTCCTCCAGGGAAAACTCATAACCTTTCCTTCCCCTGTGCCAATAATAGCCTGCAATGTATCAAACTAAATTAATGTTATTAAAACTCATTTATTTGGGGTGGGTTATGATCTTGCACACTGCACACTTATTATCTTCAGAAATGGAATAATACTTCCATAATAAATGCTTTTGTATCCATCCTGTAGGCCACAGACATTTACCATTGTGTGGGACCACAGACCATTTATCAATGATGCACATTGACTTTTTGTTACTGACAGCTAAAAATCAAACAGGAGATCTGTGTTCAACCCTGTTGACATCAACCCTGCAATTTGTGCTAGACGGCTATGTCTCAAAAGCTCAAAAATGCTCCTAGGTAGCCAGCTCACTAGATTTGTTTTCTGTGTTCAACATGCATATTTAGACACACAAGCATGGAGAAATATTATTATGTGCTTATGAACGTGGTGATAGCCAGACGTTGCAGGATCTCATGTAAAAAAGCCTTGGCTGTGTGTTTTAATTTCTTTCAGATGAAAATCTGCTGCTGCTAAACATCTGTTGGTGATTCACAAACATTTTAACAGTATGACTGAGGAAGGATATATTTCATCCACATTTCTCCCTGGACCCATTGGCTTTGGGTTTTGACAGTAGGGGCTTTTCCCTAACAAAGTTAAGAGACCATTGAATAATCTCAGCTTTATGTTCAATATCCCTCGCTGGTGGAATGATCTTCCAAACTCTGTTCGGTCTGCCGCATCCCCTACTGCATTCAAGAAACTGCTAAAAACTCCCTTTCATGAAAACCTGACACATGCATGACTATTATATATATAAAAAACCTACTAACCCTTTCTCCTCTCTACCAACACGCACCACATCTAGCACTGAAATATTGTACTTCTGGTAAAATTGTATCTACGTATGGCTGATGTTTATGTCGTTTTTGATTTTTCCTTCTATATTCTCCTCACATTGTAAGTCGCTGTGGATAAAAGCGTCTGCCAAATGCCTAAATGTAAATCTCTACTAATATTTCTATAGCAGTTGGGACTGAATGTAATGTCTAGCGTGTATCTGTGTAATATTCGCATTGTAATATTCGTTTTACTTTGATTTATAAATGAAATAATGCAGGGGTGCCATGTAGCACGGCTGGTGTAAATGCTGCAGTCCCTCTGGCTCAACCCGCCACAGATGGTATGTGCACCTGAGAGATGCTCATACTTCACACCTTCTTGGTAAACTATTCTCTGAAACAACAGACAGCAGTGCAGTGCAGAAAGAATGCTTTACATTAAATAGGAAAAATAACTGTTTTGAAAACTTCAACCTCTGCATAACCTTTAACACACAAGTGTGTTAGCACACAAAAAGTGTGAATAATCATCAGTACATTTCACTTTTTTTAACATCAATTTTGTTACAAAGAAAAGGGTTTTTGTTATTGAACACACTTCTTTGAAGCACTTTAAAAGTTCAATATTAATTTACTTAACTTTCTGCTGTACACAGTGAATAATGACAACCAGTTGAATGTTTGTTCATATCAGAATCTGGAATGAGAGTGAACTAGTTCCACAGTCACAAAGAATACAGCAGTCTACACGAGTTTTAATGGTCACAGACTTAAATCCAGTAAAGAATATTAAAATAAGCAAAATTGTTTCTTCTACCTTTAGGTGTATGTTGATGTCAGACCCTTTTTTAACTGGTAGATGCAGGCAGTGGAGGAAATGGCCAAGATTCACTGGGGGACTCTAGTTAGAAACATAGTTTGTATTTTTAAACCATAGATGCAGAAAATCTCAGTATATTTATGTATGAAATCTTGTGTTTGGAGGCTATTACATGGATAAAAGATGGAAATCCTCACATTTTGAACAGAACTACGTCTCCCCCTGGACTCCCTGACCCCCTATTTACTGATAGCAGTTCTGTCTGATTAGTTAAAGAAAGTTAGGAAATTAGTTAAGGGCAACTGGAAGTAGTTACAAAAGATGTTCCACTTTTTTAAAACAATGCCTGGCTTTTATATTGATGAAAAGCTAGCCTGGATTATTATTTGATAGACGTCCCATAAGAAATCAATACTTTTAAATGAAAACACTCGTGTCTGGCTTTTTCATTAAGGCATTCCCAGAGGTATGACGTGAGCTCCCTGCTGGGTCTGTGCAGCAGAAGGAGGGAATGATTGGAAATATGACTGTGGGAAATGAAGGGCAATTTCTTAAGAGCAGGCAGAGATGTTTGAGACAGCCTCTTACAGCTGTGACATCAGCCGTCAAAGCAGAGTATTTAAACAAACCATATCTGACTGTAATGTAGTCAGTGGTGACATCTGCCATGAGCAGAAGGAGAAAGCAAATGCTTCCTTCAGGGCCAGGCTGGGATAGAGTGTGAGGGATAATTTGGAAAAAACTTTAGAACTTTACAGAACATCAGGTTAAGACTTTGGTACTGTTATTGACTACAGTGTTCATTGACTACAAACACTGTCTGTTTGTCTTTCTGTCACTCAATCAGTCAGTTTGATGGATGGATGGATGGATGAATTGTATTTATACATATGATATTATTGTATAGCAGAGTATTTTTTGACTTTCTGTACTTTTTGTGATGTAGGTAAAAGAGTTTGTAAAAGTCAAACATTCTCTTCCATCCACACAAAATAATAGTGGCTTGTTTATAAATGGGTTGTTGGCTCTGTGTTGGTAAAATGATAAATATCTTCAGGAGCGACTGTGTCATTTTAACCACAACACAGAGAAGTCAATAAAAGAGCAACTTCGGTAAGATCTTTCTATTTCCTTTGTACACGATTGGCTGTGTAAACTGTGATGCATATAGAGATGAGTCTTGTGACATTTGTTATCTGTGAACCCGGCACAGGCCCTGGGTGTCTATGATGACTTCAGCTGTCCATAAACGCCTGGTAGCTGTTACTCACAGGCTGAGTCATAGTCTGAAAGGTCCTGCCTTCCTCACCACACCGCAAATAGATACCAAATCATTCTGCTGGTGCCGACCTCACCGCGCCACTAAATATATTCAATCCTTGGGTTTATTTTATATGAAAGTCAGATGTTGCAAAAATAACATATCAGGTCGGGCTGGTGCTTCATTCAGAATGTCTTTTAAATTCCATCTGAATTGTGTTAAAAATTTGGATGCAGAATTTGAATGCAAATCCAAATTTAATGGAATCAATTCAAATGGAGTGAAATTCAAAGAAATTATTGTACTGAATTGTACGCAATTAGCTGTTTTGATGTCTGTATTCATTGTTTTGATGGTTAAAGAAATGTATATTTGGGAATTATACAAGGGAATAAATTGGCACAGTCAATTTTCTATGTCCAAATTTTCTATGATCTGAAATATTGTGTTGGTCTAATGAAACTTTTCTTTTTTTTGTTACTGTGTTAATAGCCTTTAAATTGCAATACAGTTTAGTCCTCTTCTTGTCATTCCAGCTACAGCATTGTTATCAACTCAATTCAAATTCCAACTCATTAATTGAAACTGAGATAATTCTTAAATTCTGAATTTATCAAAAACAGTGAAGTCCATCAGTAAATGGTGCATGTCCCTTCTGAGTGTCACTTCCTTTACGGTCTTCTGAACAGCTCAGTTAACATGTACTAAACACATGGAAGAGTGTAAGTAAGTGTAACCGCTTGCTCTTTACATGTGGCTACAGCAGGAGAGGTCTCGCCCCAGTGCATGAGACTGCCAGGCTTGACTAGCTGCCTGCCAGAGGGATGATAAGGTTACATTGGGTGGGGGATGCTGTCCATCTCTTTGACAGCACATACTGTTATCCTAAAACCACTGTCACTCGACTTTCAAAAGGAGACTTTTGTATCTTTGTGTGTTGGTGTGTGTGTGTGGTAGTTATTCAAACTAAATGTGTGTGGTCTGTCTGTATTATTATAATACATTACTGACTTCCTACAAAAATAAGGTTTTTGGACTGTGGTAGTTTGTTGGTTCTTAACATGAAAATTGTATGAACTTATAAAAACCCTCATTACTTCTCATTAGTTAGGTTTAATTGACAACACATTATACTTATCTTATATTATGTCCCCTGGGTCACACCAGTCACTATTAATTTTATCACAGATTTTATCACAGCTTTAGAACACTATTTATTTTCTAATTTGTGTCCCCTGTAATATTTTGAATAATATATTATTTGGTTTTATCAATGATTTATGAATGCATTAAGCATTAAAATTCAGCCCCACATTCATCTTTATCATTTATGAAAGAAGTTAATACAAACAAAGTGAATAATGTTTCACTGGACTTAGATAAAAAAGACTTTGAGTGCAACTTTGTTGGCTTGCCAGCAGTTTAGACAGTTTCCAATCACCCCATTCAAATATTTGCTATGACATGATAGATACATAGACTGTGTTAACAGAGACAAATTCTTAGCCGTGGTTTTGCTAACATCATACGACAGGCTCTGTTGCTAACATCTGTCAACATGTGAAGGTTAAAGAAGCTGTTAAATGCTGGTGATTTTTGACCTGTCACAATCCATCTCTTGAATCTCCATTAGACACTAACCTAACAACCTTTGATGGCACCAAAGACTTGGGACTTCTCGGAAAATGCCACAACCCGCTTGAAGCTCTCAGCGCTAGTTGCTGGTGACAGTCCCCCCAAATGGCCTGAGCTGTTTTGTTATCTCTACGGCACAGTCCTGCTGTCAGTCATTTCTGCAGTGTTGCGTGAGTAGCCTTCAGTGAAATCTTTGAACTTCAGTCACATGGAGAGCCTGCAATGCATCTGTTACCAAATTATTTTGAGTGAATATCTAAACCAAAATGCCACTAGCTAATGCACCACCGGTCTATCTGTCTGTTTGTCATTTTTATTGGGTCGTCATGGTCGACTTGAGAATTAGTGAGGTTGACTAGTTTTAATTTTTTTTTTAATATTTTTGGCATCAAAGCTTGGATCCACATCTTTATTTTGTAAGCTCTGGTTACTCTTAGGCTATTTATAAATTATTCTTTGAGAGAGCAGATATTGTCAATTTTTGTGTATGAAAATCTCTTGTCTTGAGGTCACATTTCAAATTTTTGAATCAGAATTTCTTAAATATTTTATTCTTGGTTCAGTATATGCAAATGGTGTTTTATTTTGTTCACTGGTTTACCCAAAAGCTATAGTCAAATATGCTGGAACTGGAAATTTAGACAGTCAGAGTAGAATTCTTATTCTATTCAAACTTATTCAACAATTCTAATTTGACTAGTTGTGAAACAGAATATTTGTATAATGGGATTTTTTGACCACAAACCTTATAGTTACAGAGAAACAGCCCTTCCTGAAATCTTGAACATTTTATTCTGTATTAATAATTTGCTTCTTCGTTCCTTTTATCAAGAAGCGTGTCTTTCAAAATAATAAACCATACAATTTTTTTTGAACATACACCACAATATCATAACATAAAGACCTGTGCATGTTGTATATAACAGAAATAAAATCAGACCTGTTTACTTTATCATGCAAACACCTGAAATACCACGAGCATTAGATAAGATCCACTGATAAAAACGACAGCACAAAAATGAATGCCAGACAGCTGCAAGAGACTAAAAAACGGATAATGAACTATGGATTACACTGTGAATGAAGAAAAAGTGTTCAGGAAGTTGCTGCTGTCCCCTCCTTTTCATTTCTGCTTGTTCGTTCTGTCATTATGAGTTGAGAAGGATTGTGTGTGATGCATTCTGGGTAGGTTAGCTCCCAAGTACGGGTGAATTGTTGACAGTGGAAGTTAAAATTGTCTGGTCATTCGCAACTTTGGCCGGTATATTTTTTAATAAGTACAGCTTAAATTTGCATAATTTGTTCATGATTACCATTGGCCGCAGAAACTTTAAACATTATTTTGATTTGATAAACTTGAAATGTTGGCAGTAGTAGTAAACATGCAGGAACAGAGCTCATATGCTCAACCCAGAAATGTATCAAATATTGTAGGAACCAATTGCGTTTTCTTATCTTCGCCTTTTACTGATTTTGCTACACCAGCCTCAGACCAATTTAACAAGCTGACGTCACATGTATTTGGTTTCAGTTTCCTTACATTTATTGATTTTTCGTATGCATTTTTCGTATGCCTTTTCAGTATGCGCAAGTACCCCACATTGCAGAACTCAGCTCATTAGTGTTATATCACCTGCATGGATAACAGGAAATGACATAATGATTGAATAGAATGTTATAGAACTATAGCACAAGCCCTGTAGTCATAAAATAATTCATGTTCAGGGAATAAATGGTGATGATAGCGCATGCTGAATGTGTTGTTCAGTTCTCGATTTGAAAGGAATTATGCAAATCGTCCAATGTTGCAAACACGCTAAAACGCAATTTGCATGCTGTGCTTTCTCAGCTTTCAGGCCCGTTTTGGTGGCTGTGAGGATTGTAGATGATGCAGCATACTGCTGCAAATCTGGCATGCTGTAATGCGACTGTAGAGCATCACTCCACCACTGTGATCCAGACACCTGAATTGGCTCTTTAAAATGTGGAAAGTGTGCTTGACTGTGCCACGGTTCTTGATATGTGCCTGGTTACAACCCTTCTCCATCATTTGATAAATTACAGCTGCTATCACCAATAGACAGTGTACAAAACCCAGCTTAGCATCTGCCTGCCATTTTGTGCTTAAATGCCATATGCTAAAGGGATACATTTGTTTGGCTGATTCACTCCATTTCTAACTAGTCTGGCAATAGTTGGCCCAAAACAAAAGCCACACAAATAACTAAATGAATTACATTTTTCTCAAAGATATGAGCATTTTCTTTGTAAACCTGTTTTGTTGACGATAACCTTTGCTTTCTGTGCTAATCGACCTCTGTCTGTAGGAAAGTTTACAGAGATGTAGAATGTGATAGGTACTTGAAACGACTCCTTGCCAGAGGCTATCAGTCCAATCTTAATCTCAACTTCAGGAGACTCTGCCCTTGAAGGTTAGATGGTACACTCCATCCGTCCCAGCGCTGTGGCACGCAGAAGCATTTCAGCTGCAGAGGACAATCACAGGGGACACAGTAAGGAAACTCCTGCACGCATTCGCTCCGCATGTTAATGGAACAGATGAGACGTTGATGAATGCTGCCCCATGGAGGACAGATGTCGGCTCTCTTCCTCCTCATTCCCACACTCTGAATTGCATTTGCAAGTAAATTGGTGTAAGATGAATTAAATTCTTTCTCCTTTGCATGTCCCAGCATACAGAGGAAAGCAGGGGGGTCTAAAGGGGCTGTAAACCCAGCAGTCTTGGGTTTTCCCTCTAGTGCTGTTTACTGATGGGATTAGAGCGTATCCTAATCAAAGACCTTTACACACACACACACACACACACACACAGTGTCCTTGTAGGAACATTTAAACGAAGACTCTCTAAACGATGTTTCTCTCTTCTGCAGAGCTGTGGCTGGTTCTGCTGTAGATTAAGGAACTTTAAAAATTAAGTTTTGTTACAAATGTATTCGCACAATGAGATTGTAAAATTATCAGCAATCAATAAAGAACGTAAAGGATTTGTGCTGGAATTTGTATAAGCTTAAATCTGTCTTAAAATGTAAAGATTGTAAGCTTTTAAACTCATAACTGGCTTACTTATCGTTGTTGTATTGTGCTGGGATAGGAGAAAGTATTTTAAGATGAAACATTACAAACTTTTTCTGAGCATGACAATGGCAATGGCTTTATTTTAACAGTTATATTTTCTAGTGGCACTATAACTGTTTTCTGTTTTCCAGAATTTTATGCTTGAACTATTTAAACCAAATTCTTTTTTGTTTCAAGCAACATGTTTGATCACAATTTTCAAAGTTTGTAGATCAGTTACTTTTCAGTGAAAATTCTGTCTCTCGATTTCGTCAGTCTGTGTCTGAAGACCTTTAAATATAATTCAATGTAATAAAATGTGAAAATCTACACTTCACTTGTACTAAAGTATGTTTTTGCTAGATACTTTTATTTGTGTACAACTTTGATCATTTACTTATTCTAATGTCTTTGTAGTTTGTTAAAACTACTGTAGTAAAACTACTACTGTTTGTAGTTTCTTGATCCTTTGTATCTACAATCATTTACTCACAAATCTTTAAGCTTTCGACTGAAAGATATTGCGTCAACACTCTTTTTTTCTCCAGAGCTCTGTGTATATACTTCAAGAATCTTTGTTTAAAGAAATTATTTATGAATAATGTATTTCACATTTTACAAGTTTGACTGTTCTATTATTTATAATATATATCTTGCAGGGTAAATGTTTATATATGGTAATGATAAAATATTATAGCAGTCACACAGAATTATGTATATTGTTTGTTTATAGTTTGTTAGACCTTCCTATCTAAAAAGGATTTTTTGTTTTTCTATTTCTGTCCATATTCTTTTTGTAACACACATACATGCACTCTTTGTTCCTCTCTCTCTCTCTCTCTCTCACACACACACACACACACACACACACACACACACATACACACACCCTTCATCTCTCTCCTCTCGTTTACACAGCACTCTGTAATTCGTAACTATTTGTGCTGGCCGCCAAAAGGTTGCATGTCTCTCTGGCAATCAATCTTTTCTCATTTTTCAGGACGTGAGACGAATGAACAATGTTCCACTCTCGTGAGTTTTGAGAATCAGAACCCCCTCCGAATTTCATCTCGAACCGCGTCTGAATGTTCTTCTGATCCCGCTGTGTCTTTAGCTTCCTCATACACGAGTAATACTGCCTGTCGTATAAAGCTCATCCTTCTTTTCTCTGCAAGGGCTTCTGGGAAGTCATGAATAACGTTTGAGGCACTGTGAGGAAAATTCACTAAACTGTTACAGCTCTCCAGTGCAGTGAATTTGTTCCTGAATCAATGTCATTGTCGGTCCTGGAACAACCTTCCTATCAACCAATCGGATCGCAGGAATAGGTTTAGGGTCAATGTTAGGTTTAGTTAAGTACTGGGTTACGGGCTTGTGTACCATTCTTATCAACTTGTTACTTAACTCTGACTCTAACTCTGAGGGTTTAGGTTAGGATTGTATCTTTAACCGGAATGTTGTTCCAGACCAACACAAGATGTTGATCCAGGATCCCATCTTACTTGACAACATTACACTAACACTCCAGTGCAAGGCTGAAAAGTGTAAATATAAATGCAAGATGCCCAGAGCAATATACAGTCAAAGGAGGCCAGAATTTGAGGTTTTGGCCCTGCATGTGGTGCTATGCCTATTTAAATTCAATAACGATTATTCTTTTCAATCCAAACACTTATTTTCATTTGAATTAGCCGTACAGATTGCACATTATTTACAAAAAATCTAGGCTAATTGCCTGGCGCAATTAACATCGCGTTAAATTCGCCCGTAGAGTGTAAGCGGTTAATGGAACTTTTGTCTGAAAGAGATGTTGTTTGTGTTTGGTTTCTTGTGATCCTGACAGTAGCAATTTATCAAACCCTGATCAAATGAGGGGAGCGTTTACACCGGGCATATATCCAGATGTGCACTGTGGCCGAACGCACTTTCAGCATTTTAAAGAGCTGATGCAGGTGCCTGGATCACAGCGATGCTGTACAAACCTGGTTAATATGCCAGATCACTGTAGCCTGCTGCATGTTCAACAACCCAGTCAGAACCGACCTGAAGGGAGGGAACTGGGCTGTGAAAATTGCATTGTGCACTTTTATTTGCATGTGTTTGCACTGTTACCGATTAACATAATTCCCTGAGAGTCAGCCACTAAAACAAGTACATGTAAATAAACACAGCTTTCACTGGGCACAATCTATTCTCTATGTAAGAAACAAATTAGGCGTGTCATACCGAAACCATACAAGTATATATTTTAAGAACAGTAACAAAGTCTGAGATTAAACCACAATCCATATTTTGCCAGTTCAAAGCGTCGTGTTCCACAGTAAAAACCTCAGGCTAAGTCAACGTGGCAGCCGTCCGCGGTGTAGTTTATCTATTGGATGTACACCTTTCTCCGCCAACAGCGTATGGATTGTACTGTCAGAGAATTGCAGAGTTGGGATAATGTACTTAGGCGGGTGGTTCTGGTTATTTGTGCTAGCGAAGGAGCTACGAATCACTGCGGTGATTGATTTCCCCGTCAGAGGATGTAGATTCACTTTCTCAGCTCATGTCAGTCTGATTTACTCGCAGTCTAATCCAGGCCTGGAGCTAGTCTGGTGATCTCCTTGGGCGGCTTTTTACGCAATCCAAGGAGAACGAATTTCACCACTCGACTTATAAACTCAGGCATTTATTGAATTACCGCGAGAACCATAGGCGAGACGTCGCGAGAAACCTTTTCTATACTCAATTTAGATGAGGCGTATCAAAGGAGCTTTACAATAAACAACGAAAGTCCTTTGTGGGTGTATAATAAATGTTAACATTATTTATTTACAAGATTTGGAAATGCCAATAAAGATCCACATTATAGAACATCAGGGGAAATACTGAAGTCGCAATATTTGTAGTTACGGCTGCACAGAGAAAATGAGCAGTTTGTAGCTTTCTGTACTTGCTGTGAGGTTTGTAAACTCGGATTTACCTCATAAATCGGGAATTGGACGGCTGGCGAGTGAAAAATGTGTTGTCGACATCACGACAGCAGATTGCTTCCTGTTTCGCTCTAGTAAAACCAAATGCAATTAACATTGTTTGGATTATCATTTAATTGCAAGGAGATATGCAAATATGTTGATAATGTCATATGCCAGCTCTGATAAATATACTAATGTTACAAATCAAAATGTTTGTGGACATTTACGCATAAGATTCAGAGTTCCTTGAAGCAATACTTCCCCTTAAAATCTTCTGTCATAATTTATGACAATCCAAATCATATGACTTTCTGTCCTCTGTAAACAGATTAATAAAAATGTTAAGGAATATGTAATAAAAATCAATAGGAATCTGGACTGATGTGAACTCATCATATAAGTTTCCAAGAAGTGATTATGCATATTTTAAATTAATCAATAAAATCATTGTTTAAAGAATAAATTTGTTTTAAGCTGATGCATTAAGTGGGAAACTATTAATTTTTTTGTGTGATAGATCTATACATTTCTCAGATTCAGCTAGTTGTGCATTTTATACACAGATATGATCATCATAGATTAATGAATGTCTAATGTTGAATGTTTTGGCAATATATTAAAGGGAATGAGAGTATAGTTGAATATACCACAGATACATGATGAGGCCTCCACAGACTGTTTTAGCATCTCTTTTGTGCATGACCACTGTTTTCTCCCATGAGAGAGATTTTAATTGGCCTCTGAAATTCTCATTAGCATAAATGTGACATTT
>JAZGTK010011730.1:0-15386 GCA_036877625.1 Ambastaia sidthimunki | reverse complement strand
TGTTCTTCTAGTGAAAAGGTTTTGCATGAAATGGCAATTTAATCATACAAAATCAAATGCCAACTGATGTGCAGAACATAAAATGTGTGTTATACTAAAGCTGTACATCTTGTTACATTTTCAAAGCTCTGATGAGCCATATTCTGTCTGTGCTTTTACTAGTAGTGTAATAAGATTCCCAAAGCATTTGTCGTTGCTTTTCTTCCATCAACACAACTATCTTTACTGCAACTACATCTGTGTGGAAGGCGTTTCTCCTGAAAACAGAAAAACATGACAAACATCAAATTCATTTCAATTTGTCATTTTTGTTCAGTGCTTTTCACATTACATTTTGTTTCAAGATACTGAAATGGCATCAAGAACTTAAGTCATCCTCCCCAAATCTGTCAACTCTGGAATACAAACCTCAAAATTTATTTTCAGTTGACAAACATCATTTGATATTCTTGAAACAGGGCAGTTTCTGATGAGAACTTAACCTAAACAAAATGGACAAAATTAAAAACATACCAGTCAAACGCAGAAATAACATTCAAATAGCACAGGAGTATTTACAAGAATTTCTGTGGTCATATTTAAAACGTACTATATAATGTTTGTTTTTTTTGTAATAAAGGAAACGGGCGGTTCAGAGCGACTGGTAAATCTTCCAGAGGAGTATAAATCTGAAGAACCTTCTAGAATGGTTCAGAATGCATAAAGACATGAGTGTAAATACAGCAAACAAACATGGAGATACTAAACTTCAATGCAGGGGAGTGCTCGGGTACAGAATTGACAAAAGATATTTAACGATTGCAACGATGATGCGGGCAAACTTGAGAAAACTCAACTTGAGAAACTGAGAGTAACAGCAGTTTTATGAACAGGAGAACAAAGGAGTATTACCTCACGGACACAGGGCTATTGTACCTCCATACATGAACTAGCCCAGAGTGACAGCAGCCAGCTTCAGTAGATGCAACAGGTCAAAGCTCCCAGGACGTGTTTGAGGAAACTCACGCCACACTTTACAGAAGCAGAGCGCTTGGATTCAATGAAGCATTAGATTGAGCTTTTTGTTCTTGTAAAACTCTTAAAGGACTTGAACTACTGAAAACTGGAACCAGTTAACCCTATTAGCAGCTTCTTTATAACTGTGTTGGGTTCTTGACTTTGATCATTGGCAAAGTCTCATGTTAAGGTATCTCATCAGAATGGATGCCTGTTTGCTAGTAAAAAAAGGCTCGACTTAAATACAGTCTGATAATCGACATCCAGTTTTAAGCCATAATAAAGATCACAATAAACCTAAATGAGCTCATAAACCTTCTAGAGTTCATAAGTGCTGCTATTATTCAGCTTCCTTAAATGTCCTGTTAGTTCAAACCGTTTTTTCCAAAGAAAAACCATCTATAAAATAAAATGGCTCCAAAAACGTAAATCTTTCCTGCAGCTTCTTTCAATATTTTCACCCCTTTTAAAAAATACATTTTAAAGGGGATCTATTATGCAAAATTCACCTTAACATAGTGTTTGAACACAGATATGTGTCCCCAGTATGTGTAGAAAAACAAATCAGAAATTACAGTGTCTGTAATTAAGCGGTTACATAAAAGTTGGCCACATTGCGTCTGATGTGTTACAGCCCATAGCACAAAGAACATTATGCATGTGCTCAAGTTCAGAATCTACTACTGTTTGAGCTTTTATTTAATCTTTATCAAACGACAGGCGTCTGTCTGACTGTTAATCAGTACATCACACTGTTAAATCCCTTTTTTTTGTCTGTGCATCTGTGTAGTAGTTCAAGTTACATGTTAACAACAACTAACATTGTGCTAAAAAAAAGGGCAGAAAACGTTTCAAAACACTTGATGTTCGTGTCTATTTTATACATAGCTGGCGATATATATGTCTTAATTTCATCTGTGGTATTCTGAGTGCTTTTTTCCTATAACAAACAATATATTCCAAAATGTGACACTGCACTTTTTACCGGTGTGCACCCATCTTTAGAGCTTCTCCAGTTTGTTGTTGCTGAAGTATTTGATAAGGCACAAGCCCTGTTCTATGCACACATGAAAACGGCTCCCTTCAGCTCTCACCCAACAGGATTTTAAAACATGATAAACTATCTGTGGAATATTTTGAAACTTCAGACATTCCGGAGACTTAAATGATTTTTTAAAAATGGGCATAACATGTCCCCTTTACTTTCAATATTTTTTGCACCCCAAAATTCTCATTACTGAAGCAAAATTTTAAAACTATTTACAATTTAAAGGTCAAAAACTACCATCATAGGGTGTATTTGTATTCTATACCAATGGTCAATCAAAAGCAAAAATGTGGTTTCTCTTTACAGTTTTTTTAAGTTTGGCCCGAAACGTGACCCATGTTTTCATCATTTTATCCATCTTAATAGAAACACACCATATTAAGTCCATCATGACTTATAGGTTCTTTCAAAGGCACCACAGAAATCAAAACATTTGAATAAATGGTTGTGTTTAATAAGACTCCATGAAGCCAAAATTAAGAAGCAAAAAATAAAATAGCGAGTCAAATTTTCATACAAAAAACAGGAGCACAAATTTTCCCAGTTTTGGAGTGCAAGATTAACAAGTAAATGAAGTTTGTCAAGCTTCCATCATTACAACATGGTTAAAATGCAGCGTGGAGAAGAGGGAGATACCTCAGGCAGAGCAACTCAACAGCACCAGCGCGCCAGTCGCTCCTGCAGCCGTCACCAGTCTGAAAGGAATTCACTTTTTGGATAGTGGACATGAACATTTCATTCTCTTGCATCTATTAAAAGGAGTCCATTCATTAAAAAAACAAATGGACCCCACTGATGTAACAGGGCACCATGTTGGTTGCAGAAGCACGAACTTTATATATCCATTCAAAGTAAATAATAAAATGGAAAATAAAAATACAAACATTCTAGGAGAAGTTATCAGCTCAGACCAAATATACTCCATTTTCCCCAAAAAAGCAAACATGTCGCATTCTGCCGGACTGATATAAATAGACAGTGAAGGCTTTGCCCTGACAAGATGTTTTTAAACAAATCTTGTGGTTGTGAGGAGCAAACATTGCAAACAAATCGCCTTTTCCCACAAGGTATTTAAACAGAAAATAAATACAACAAAAACCCAAGAACAAACGGTCAGGTCTTTTAGAAAGGAACAGCCGGTGGTGTGCTGGGTTTTGCTTGTACAGCTGAGGAGGAAGTGTGACATGTGAGGACACGGAATCATCAACAGGTTAAGAAAGTTAAGCTCTCCCTGCTACCAATCTAAACCAAACCAGAAAGATAAACTGGGAGTCCTCCGCAAGAGACGGGCCAGGAGTCTTTAGTTCAATTTCAATTGGCTGTGCGTGATTTGGACAAGAGAAGGCAAAACAGCCTTCATTCCTCAAATTGAGGTCATAAAAAAAGCACTAATTCAACAGGACATCACCCTGTATTTGGTTGTTTACATCAGTAAATCAAGTCTATGAGCTGCCAGCCTTGATAAATGCCTGGTTTCCCCCAAGCAGATAGTTTGCAACAAGAAAAGTTTGGCCCTTTAAATAGAAAAAACACCTACTCGTCTCTGAACTAAAAAATTTAAAAAACTTAACTCACAGTTACGCTAAAAGAACAGGTTTTGCACGTCTGTGGGCGGGAGGCTTGTTTGGGGATTGTAAAGCAGTGAGTCTAATACATACCATAACTATCATAGCTGTCTCTGTAGGAGCCACCCCGGTCACCATATCCCGAACCCCTACAACACAAAAGCAACACAACAATCACACTCAGCAAACAGACAAATAAACATTTGACTATTTGCAAAACTCTCTAGTTAACACTGGAGCGTTTGGTGATGTAAGGGTGCGACAGGCAAACTGTCCAGTGTTTGGTCAAACCCACTGGACCAATTTCAGTGATGGTAAAGCAGATGTGATGGGCTGCATAAAGCCAGAAACACTAGCTTTGTGGCATTTGTGACATTCTTGTTCACCTGGAATGGACCCACGTCCAGTGGACATCTGTTAAAGTTTGGCCATACTGCATAACAAAGAACATGTCAAGCTAATGTCACTCACCGGTCTCTGTTGTAGCCACTACCCCCTCCTGAGGAGTAACTGCCTCCTCCGCTCTTGTAGCCGCCCCTGCCACCGTAGCTCCTGTCACCCCCGCCGTAGCTCCGGTCACCCCCGCCGTAGCTCCGGTCACCCCCGCCGTAGCTCCGGTCACCCCCGCCGTAGCTGCCACCACCTTCACAAGTGGAGATAACAAATATGTTACAGTACTGCAGCTGGAACTATAAACTTCAAAATACCCACAAATAAAGAGTTGCGTTGTCCGACAGTATTAAATGAGAATATCTGCACCTCTCTGTCCTCCCCTGCCTCTGCCCCCCCTGAAGAAACCTCCACCTCCTCTACCTCCTCCACCCCTGTAGGACCCACCACCCGACCGTCCGGTGCTGCCCTTTCCAGCCTCGTCCACACGGATTGTCCGGCCATCAACAGACTACACATGGAGAAAGATGAGCATCCCACAGAGATTCAAGTTAGCAAATCTGCTTTTCAGGCAGTTTGTGTAAATGATCAGGTCTAAGAAAAAAAATTCACAGCAACCTAAGGTACTGATTTCAAAGGATGAACAAGGACAAGAACATTTAAACAAACAAAAAGATTGGAACAAACCTTTCCATTCATTCCCTCAAGAGCATCTTTTGCATCATCTGGATTTTCAAAGGTCACAAACCCAAATCCTCTTGATTTGTTGGTTTCTCTGTTTCGGGCCACATGAACTGAAAGGAAGAAACACACGCCATGTTCATGTCATACAGTCATTCCTGTAGTTGAGATAACACATGACATTCTACTCAAAGCTGTTCACGTCCTCAGATTGGGGATTATCCTGCGTCCCAATTGATATAATTCATTCACTTACTTATGAACGTTTTTACAAGCCAGAACCACATTGTTACAGAAATAACGACATATACTGTTTCTGTTATGGAACGTGTATACATAACAATGCAACTCCTCCTTGCATTTAAGCCTTTCTTCATTTACCATTTCTTATGTAATGTTTACTATATGGTTGGTTTAATTAATTAATTGAAGCATCACTTGGTTTATTAATTCAGTGTAGCATGTAGCAATGAATTGTGGGTAATATCATTAGAGTGCTCGTGGATGTGAATTTTCTCAGATAACAGTAGACCATCCAGGTCCGTTAAAGACACTCATTTTAACATGATTAAGGAGGACATGTTAATTCTAATTTCAAATTCTATTTAGGATGGATAGTATGTGAATTAGGACGCAGGGCATTTCTATAGCAACAGTCAAAAATGTTGGCAGCTATAAAATAGATAATTACAATTAATGTTCCCATTAATTTGGTATAAAGTAATTAGGTTAAACTGTTTAGTCAGTGGTCATGTGGCACATGCCGTACGTCTCCGAAAACTCTACAAGCTGTAAACATGATCGTTTTTACACGTAACCATTATGTTAATGAGAGAACGCATAAGCGCATCTGTGATTGGCTGAGAGGTCCGGAACTCACCGTTGGTGATCACTCCATATTTGGAGAACGCGTCCTCTAGCGACTGCTCGGTGGTATCGAAACTCAAGCCGCCGATAAACAGCTTCCCCTCGTCAGACATCTTCACTGATCACATGCACAAAACAAACTGCTTTACATTTACGGTTATGCATACATATAAATAGAAATTTAAAGTCGTTCACAACATTAATTAAAGGTTTTCTCTGCGTTGTACTAAAATATTAATGTGGGTCAATGTGGGCGCGCTGAATCCTCGCGGCCATACAAAGTAGGTCAAACAACAGACTCGATATAAACAGATAAATGATGAACAAACAGTAATAAAATCACATCACGTCCGAAGTTTGACTCTTAAAATACTACAGAGTCTTGGTGGTCTAGAGCTGATAATTAAACAAATATGGAGGATTTGAGGCGCATCGCCATTTTAAACAGCGCGTCCATCGTAGAAGCCAAACGCGCGCAATAAACCTAAACATGAATCGCGTCGCTTTCCGCGCAACAAAGCGCGCGTCGCTCGACACGAGTCGACGCAAATAAATGCACAAACCTGTAATGTCGCAGTTGCGGATGCGGCGGTATGCGCGTGCGACTCTATTGCGTTCAAACCTCCAGAGACGCAGAGAAGCGACGCGCTGCCGCTTATAAAGACGCGCAGCTGAAGAGGAGGGATTTAAACATTGACATTACATATACTGCAACACCATACAGAGATAAACGCCATAAAACCACACGGACGTACATTAAAACAGGAATCACTGTATCTATATAATATTGGTCTTTCTTAACTGAAAGGTGTTAACTTCATAAATGTCAGGGTGAGGTCAGGATGTCAAGAGTGACCTCACCAAAGACTAAATTTGTGTATAGTAATAATGTAGAGAATAAAAGCACCACACACGTTAGGTTGCTATGCTTTGTGAGGTCTTTCCGTAGACTTAATGACTTTTATACTGTACAAACTGATTCTATCCCCTAACGCTCACCCTACCCCAAACCCTCACACAAACCTTTTTTACATTTTCAAAAAAAGCATCATTTAGTATGTCTCTTTTACCCCTGTCCCATAAAATGTTATCATCTTTCTATGTGCCATCTCCACGTAAGCAAGAACATCATGTCCTGCTTAACATGATACCTGTCGTCTACTGTGTTAATGGACTAAATGTTGCATAGTCTCAGAAGTACATAATGCTTTATTAGACAGACTGAATACATTCTCATAGATCACTGAGAGAGGTACAAGCCTTGACGTATAATGACAGCTATTTCTGATGCATGTTTTCTTTACCTTTTTTAACTCTTTATTCATAAACCAAAGTATCCCTAATTAATTTTATTAATGTACATCTTATGATGAATAATAAAAATGTGCAATGATACCACATATTCTGTTTTCAGTGTTGTACATGTCTGATAATTTTACTTTTTTTACTCTTTAAAAGCTGCTTTGAAGCAACGCAGCATTGTAAAAACATCATACATATTATATATTATAATATTTTATATATTTATAACATTATAAATAAAATTGAATTTAATGTTTAATAATCAATTTGCAAAAATTCTCACCATGTAGGTGTGTGATACACACACACACACACACATACACACAGATGTAAAGCACACTGAGATGTAAAGGAGACTATCTAAGGAGACTAACCGTAACCCTACATAGTACTGATAATATGATGACCCACTAAAATCTTTCTGTAGCTCAACTGCTAGAGCAGCACAAAGGACAAACTTAAAATCTGAAAGTGTGCTTTCTGATGGCATTACAAAAATGCTTTATTCGCAAATTTTTTTTTTTTCATTAATAGCTCTTTTCAATTACATGAAATTAAATATGAAAAATGTAATTCTGTGACTATTGAATATTGAAAGGTCATGTTAATGCTTTGTATACTGATTTTAGTCATTTGATTTTGTCTTTTTGTCACAGAATGAATGCTAGCAGGTGTTTTTGGAGTATCACATTTGGCCACAAGATGTCAGTGTTTTCATGTCATTTACAGTATATCAATGACGTCAAGATTCCCTGTATGACTGTACTGAGAGTGAAGCTTTATTAGACACTATGCACTATGATTTTGTTTAAAGCTGCTTTTGCTGTATTTTGTCTCTTTAGGGAAAGTCTTCGCACTGAGCGGACATCTTTGTAACACATTCCAGGCAGCTATGAGGGAAGACAGATATATCCAAAATCGAAAATTAAATCCAATTAAATCCAGATAAATCCAAAAATTGTTATTAATGTTGCACAGTGGCACTAGAGTAAAAGTCTCCAAACAACACAAACACCAACACGAGCATGTGCTCTTCTTTTGTAAAGTTATAGTAATCTCAAGAAATGCTTCAGAACAGGACTGTCTCAGTGTAAATATCTCACTGCTGTGCCAGAGAGAGAGAGAGAGAGAGAGAGACAGACAGACACTCACTTTCTCTGTGGTGAATATAAAGAGAAAAGCTCTGCAGCTCTTCAGAAATGGATCGAATGAAGATGTCACTGGAGGGAGACAGATACCTGTCAAGTGCTGCTAAATTCATTTTCAGCTGAAACACATCACTGCCGTGCTCCAGTACAAAGACACTCCAGCTACACACAACATTTATTATGTTCTCCTTTTGTTGTTGACCATCATTTCATAATTAAGTCCACCTTTATATTCATATATTTGATTATTTTTCTTGTTTTATCCTTTAACACCATCAGCACCTTATTTTATTTTGTTTGTTGACATTTTTTGTTTGCCATTGGTTGGACAAAAAGATAGTCCTGCCCCCGCTCCAGACAAAGCTGTTCGGTTCTGAACCACCCACACCTGTCTGCCTCGACCCACAACCCACTCCTGTACCATCACACAAATATAGCTCCACTGTAACCATAGTAACAGCCTCACCACACATTGAATGGAGGACAATACAAGATTTAAACAGTTCACAGAATAGCACGCCTCTGTAAAGATGTTTTACATTAATACAGTAATTGTATATCTATGTGCCACAAGATGCTGAATAAACAGACATTCATGTACATGTTAACATTCTAGCTATAATCATGTTGACTGCAGTTTAACTAATTGTAAATACCTTGACACGCTTTGGTCCAGAGAGTGACTTTCATAAATTAAAACATAAAAATGGCAGTAGTTGATAAATATAAACTAGTTAGATTATATTAACTAGGTTATATTAACTAGTTCTTTGAGAAGCGCTGTGTTGCGTCTCAGCTCAGGAGCCTCAGGTCTGGACATGTTCATTGTTATTTCTGATTTTCGCTGTTCTTATTCATTGTCTGATGAATCAAAGCCATAATAAATACACTGTTCTCTCTCTCTCTCTCTCTCTCTCACACACACATAGGTGGCTTTAAGAAATGCATGTGTTGTATTTTTGAATTCTTACTGAAATGTGTAAAAGCCCACGGATGAGTGCGTGTGATTTCACTTAATGTGCCTGACATCCACACACACTCAGATAATGAGCAGGGCTGACGGTACACTGACTGTGGGTAAAAATAGCCTCGTGCTGAATTGATTAGACACAGAACATTGTGATTCATGCGGTTAATGTTGCTGCGTGATTCGGACACATGAGGGAGTGTGAGAGCACAGAGATGTGTGAGGAACAGACTGTGGGCTTCACAAACTTGTCAACACGACCACCGAACTGCAGTTACACACTGACCTTCACATTTACCCACTTACTGTGCAAAAGTCCATCACATTTCAGCAGTTACAAATAACTGCTTTACATAAAAAATAAATGGCAAAGAAACAATATAACAACCATATATAACTTTTCAGTAATAAATTACTTCTCAGTCTTTTCATTAGAATTCAGGCAGAAAATACAATACATTTCTACGCAGTATTAAAAAAACTGAAAAACAAATCAGCTAACAGTGTCTATAGACTAAAGTGTCAAGTGTTCAGTGTCAGCTCCTCTTACACTCGAGCAACAGCAGGAACCAACTCTCTGAATCATGAATGAAATAATACCCTCATTTCTAATTCTAATCTAATGACTTCCTGCTTTTGAACAGTACTGTATATGTGCAGTTATTCTCATTTTTAACCAAACATATTGTTTAATGATTTTCCCTAAATTCCTGTGGTGAGTGTGTGTAAATATAACATCAATATAACATAGTTTCCAAGGTCTCTGTATGTAATACTCTGTACGCCAGTTTTCAAACATGAAACAGGAAATGCATTTAGGTGGACCACCCACTATTTCCTTCTACTGTAACCATGGTAACAGTTATAACATCACTTCATCTCTATCTAGCCACCTGAGGCTAATCACATATATACCCTGTCAGTGCATTGACCAGTTTAATCATTAGCTCTGTGGGTGTGTTCGTGTTTATCTGTCACTGTAGGGACCAAATGTCCCCAAAACAGAAGTTATACACCATCCATAGGTCCCCACAAGTGAAATTGATTATGAAACATACAACATGCTTTGTTGAAAGTGTAAAATTACAAAAGGTTTTCTGTGAGGGTTAACAGTAGGGTTAGGGGATAGAATATATAGTTTATACAGTATACAAACCATTATCTCTTTGGAAAGTATAGAAACCTAAAAGCATGGAAACCTAACGTTTGTGTGTGTGTGTGTGTGTGTATCAGTTACACACACAGGAACACAGCTTCTCTCTCTATATTCAGATGAAAGAATGCAGCATTGTACTGTTCTGCGCTGTAAAGGTGTGTATCTCTCAAATCAATGAAAATTTCAGGAAAGTTCATCAAAACTCTGAATGTAATCAAGATGAGGAGAAACACCCCCATCATCTGCTGGAGCTGGAATTTGTGTAAATAACCCTCAGGGACAAATGATGCTGTGAAGTGTGTGTTCATAGTCTGTCCAGTGTTGAACCAGTCAAACAGGTAGAAACTTTTAGAGGAATGTGGGAAGATGTGTGGGTGACATGAGGTGGAGTAAGACATGGGTGCCTCCTGTCCTCACAAGCACACCATCAATTCAACCCTGCTGAGTATTGAATACTAAATTAATTAATATCATCGGAACTTTGAAATAACAAATATGGTAAAAAGGAGAACTATCAATAACAAATATAACAAATAACCATAACCAATAACAAAAATACTTAAACAAATCAAAACTATATTACTAATAAAACTATATCTACATATACGATATACAAGTAATGATACTGTAATTGAAATTAAGCTCACAGAAATGCCAAGGCAGGCAGTGAGCTAACAATTATATCTGCATATTAGTCTTGATTTACTATCAGATTAGAGTTAGGGTTAGACCAAACAAACACCAAGCTCACATCCATTCAACACCACAAATTCTAAACAGCAGACCTGGTTTCAGGTGTGATGTTTCCTCATGCAGACATTTAGACAAGAAGTGATGCGTCACAGTAGATTCTGCTTCCTTTCTCATACCCACTTCCTCTTCTCTATTAGCACAGGAAGTTGGGCAAAAGCAAGTTGGGCCTAATGCATCCGGCCTGCGTGTACTGCTTCCTCTCTGTCCGGTCATCTGTGAGGGAGAATCAGAACTTACTGGAAGATTGTGTCATTTCCTGTTTGGCTTAGTTTACTGAAATGAAACAACTTAATACTAAAAGCAATGCTGATACTTAATGTAACAGAGTTGTGCTGTACTTGTGCAAACAAAGTGTAACAATGTTATTTACTTCATGAATATGCAAATGAGAATGTTAATCCAGCATTTACAGGCATACAATGTGAAATAGAAATCTGACTACCCAAAATTAATTACTTACACTGACAGTTGAGTTTCAATTTTTGTAGTTTGTAACAAAAAAATAAAAAACCATCAATGGTCAGATATGTTGCTATACCACTGATAATTATCATAAACATTCGAGAAGTTCTCTGTAACCAGTAGCAACATCTCAGTGTTGCTTACAGATTTGTGATGAGGTCATCTCTCTGGTCAGCCAATCATATAGCTCAAGACCAGGATCAAAGGGTCTGACGCACTTCACACATTAAGTTTATTTAACAGCTCGGTCATGTAACTCAACCAATCATCGCACATAATTCTCTGGGTTTGAGCTCAGAGCCCTCCACCCAGACAGCACGCCACAGATACTTTATTGTCAAATATAATTATTGTCCCATTCTAACTAATTATGATAATGATTATGGTGAACTCGAAACTATATTCTTTTAAGTTTCTAAGCAAATATTGTCTATGTTTAGTCTGAACAGCCCTTCATTAAACCACAAGGTATTCAGGCTGTTTAGGTTGGGAGCATCACTAGCAGGGCCTAGTGCACCAAACATCTACCAACCATCCCTCCCTGAAAGGTACTGCAAGAGCCAGACTGACACCACATGCGAGATCACTGAGTGGAGCAGCTCCTATCTAATGTCATTGAACATATTCAGATGTTCCTCAGTGGCCTACTTGTTTGATAGATATTACATTATATTATGATGGGCCTAATGCAAATGTAAATCTCCAACTCAATGCTAACCCAACAATAACATGATGGTGAAGGTCAAATGGGTCCAGCAGCAAATCCTGCTTATTAGTTTGAGGTCAGAAAACCTGAGCACAATTATGAGCAACAGTTATCTGGAGATGAATATTTATAAAGGATGGATCCGGATGTAAGGATCTGTTGGTCATTTCAGCATCACTGTCTTCAGGATCGTAGTCTTCCTTGAAACGATGTGAAGGATCCATGTGACCTCCAATCTACGCTGACATATTACAAAACATCTCTCATCTATAGAACAGATTTAAAGGAGAACAATACTTAAAAACAGAACTCTAGAACAGTTTAATAAACAGACCTGGAAAGGTTTAGAGATGCTTGGAATGTTATAAATGTTGTTCTACTGCAGAACAGTAACAGTAAAAGTAACTGCTTTACTTTTTTAAACACTTATTTTAATTACCATTATTAGAATCTACATTTATAAAATTTGGCATGTTGTTTTTCTTTTTAAACAGTATGTTTTGTGCTAAATATTGTGTCTTTGTGTTCGTTTGACGTTTGAAGTGATTCATGACTGTATTTTTGTGGTAAACTGTGCGAGATATCAGACTTCATTTCCTTCAATAACAGGTCTGACTGAAGCCAAAAAATCTGCCAAACCAAACGTCTTTATACAGAATTATCTTTAATTTATTACCTAGAAATGAAAAACAAAGCTATTCCACATAACAAACTGTAACTTATTGCTTATGAAAAAACCTGTCTCTTATTTTTGAATAAATGTATATTTTTGAAACACAAACATGATAAAGAAAAGCAAACAAAAAGTGAGGCATGTTTCACATTTTCCAGATAACTTAATACAGTTATATCTGCTACAGCAAATGATAAGCAATAAGGCCACTGTACATCTGGCCATTTACACACAGTTCACACTGTAACGTTCCTTTACATTAAATCATGACTGCTCAAAACATCTGTGAACTCAGTGTCACTCTGACATTCAAACGTGAGGCACTAAAAATAATGCAGATCATGTGATCACATTCAACCAACAGAATCCTGTCCTGCAGTGTCTACAAACTACAGTACCATCATTAATAAAACAATAAATATATATATATATATATATAGAGAGAGAGAGAGAGAGAGAGAGAGAGAGAGAGCACTGTGACAATTATTAATATTTGGAAGGTGGGAATGGGCTCTAAGCTGCAATCCTGCAGCCCGGAAATGTCTGTCTGTAAAGGGAAAGAAGATTTCTGATTACTGCAGACAGTGCAGCATTTGTAACTTGTTTTTACAGCATTTGTTTAGAAATAAAACTTGTCATTCACATTAATGAAATAACTCTACAGGTACTTGGTGGCGGTAGAGAGACAAAAGTTACGGACTGCTGCTTTAAATGTTTTAAAGTCTTGTCTTCATTTTCTTTATGAAAAATAAATGACTTTTGGAGGTAAATATGAGCTGGACGTTTACTCAGATAAAGCAGATTGCTTCCACATAATCTCACGGCTTCATGTCACACAATCACAAGTTTGTCTTTAGAAAAATCACCCAGTGACTGGCTGTCATTGTCATGTCCTCCAAACCATCACAAATATTTAATGTTTAGAAGATAAATGCTCTCTGAGTTTAAACCTGAAGTGATAAGGCTACATACTGCAACAGCTGAGAATATCTGTGTGTAGATTATGAATGCCCATTAACACGAAAGAGACCTGTGTGAGCAGAAATCACTGGTTTATCACAGTTAACAGGCATGTTGARTCCTAGACTGCGGGATCTCCAGCATGTGGTATTCAGCTCAGTGTCCAGCATTCAGGCCACAACAAACTCTGACTGCACGTCTGGCTGCCAGACGGGCTCCTCGAACTCCAGATCGGGGGACCTGTCACTTGACAGGCTGTTGTTGCTATGACTACGTGTGGCCTTGCGGTCGGCCGGCCAGTTGTACGGCCCGCAGGTGTTCCTCCTGGCTTTCCGCCGGAGACGTCGCTGCTGAAGTAAGAGCTGCAGATGCTCCACTTTACAGCGGGTGGCTTTATTCTCCGTCTGCCGCACGCGCTCACCTGCGCCACACACAGACATCAAACGAAATCACTGAACGCTGTTTAAATATGCCACTGACTGTCACATAACACCTGTTAGTCATCAGGACCAAAGCACAGATGGTGGGCCATCCTCTATTTCTGACACGGCTTTGTTTCTGTCTTTATGATCTTAAAACAAAGAGAAATACTACAAACATGAGTAGGGCTGCACAAAATTGAAATAAAATGTGATGTCCCACAACTTGCTAAATAATGCGCTATGCAATACTACAGTGCTTTACGTTTGTACATTTAAATGACATGAAATGAAAACTATATGAAAATTAAATATGAAAACTACAGTGTTTTGCTTTATAAAATAAAAAAGAAGCCCATTCCAACTCGCATTTGCATCCACCAAAACCCCTGACTATACATACGTTTTTGAAGTACTAAAATCATTTGGTTATTGCAAGCCATTGCAATTTGTGATATTTTGATCAATTTTATATATCTTGCAGTCATAGATCAGTGTCAATGAATAAAAAGGAGAGAATAAACAGATAATGATAACAAACACAAAGAATCTCATCAGATCATCAACATCAATATTACAGAAAGACCGTACAACTACATCACTGAACAGAAAAAGATGGGAAAGATTTGCAGTGATTACAATTTGTGCTAAAACTACATCTGGTTAAATATAAAAAAATAACTGAAAATAGGCTTCATTTACTTTATGCAAAATATAATTACCAATTCTGGTCTGGTCTGATCTTTCCACAGGGACACACACACACACTGCTGACCATAAATCATGCATGTCACATCAGCATGTTTCCACTGGGTCAGTATGCAGGGGTCCTGGAAGCTCTGAGGCCCGAGTGTGCAGGAGTATGACCAAGCTAAACTGAATCATTTACACAGTCTGTGTGTTAGACAGACGTGTGCAGAAAAGTGTGTGTGTATTGCTGGTTAATGATCACTAACAAGATCCAGACCCACTAAAATAAAACCCAAAGCCCCGCTTTGATCCTGTGGCTAAACTCACGTCTCGTTCGGATCTGGGAGAGCTCACGTCTCGTTCGGATCTGGGAGAGCTCACGTCTCGTTCGGATCACCGAGAGCTCACGTCTCGTTCGGATCACCGAGAGCTCACGTCTCGTTCGGATCACCGAGAGCTCACGTCTCGTTCGGATCACCGAGAGCTCACGTCTCGTTCGCATCACCGAGAGCTCACGTCTCGTTCGGATCACCGAGAGCTCACGTCTCGTTCGGATCACCGAGAGCTCACGTCTCGTTCGCATCACCGAGAGCTCACGTCTCG
>JAZGTK010011729.1:0-15386 GCA_036877625.1 Ambastaia sidthimunki | reverse complement strand
CTGTGTTTATCTATAATGCTGTAAAGCGCAGTTCTAGACCAAAGAGCAAAATGAAAAATGATGCTTACAGGGGTAAACCTCAAGGAGTAATAAAACTTCCTTTAATTTTCCCCAGAAAAACACACAAAATAACAAACGTCATAAAATGAGCATTCAACTTAACAACAGATGTTGAAAGCCACAGGCAAATTTATTGACCAACTACAGCAATGTTTTTTTGTATTTAAAGACTTTAACTCGTATTGCATTGTACAAATGAAATATTACATAAATGTAGTACACTGAAACAAAAACAACATTGTCAAATTAATAAAAGATTTAAAAAGCCCTGAAGAATAGAGCTACAAAATGATGATTCAACACAGGATAGTATGTTTGGCTGCTAAGAATAAGTAAGTTACTTTTACACAGTCACACGTCACCAAATCCACAAAATTAAAGTTTGATCACACTAAAGAGTCTCTGGAATTCTACATCAGTTTACAGAGTGAGGCCTGGAATGAGCTGCCAACAGTTTTTCACTGCGTGTGTGTGTGTGTTCACTCATTTCCTCAGCTAACAACATTACTCTCAGTCCAGCTCATTAAAACGTGCAAACATGGCCTTCCGAACAGCCTGCTTGTATGTGGCGTGATTCCAGACGACAGGTTCTTTTTTCTTGCGCTTTGGTGAGAAAATAAAGACAAATCAATGAAAAGTGATTCACATAAAGACAGTTGAATACATCCTTCAGAACCTGTTCAGTAAAGAGTCAGAAACTCACCTCAGCGGTTTGCAGACCTAATCCTGGTCTTTCACTGCCTTTGTGACTGTCCCTGGAAAACCACAACGGCACGGTTGATTAACAATGGAAAAAAATAAGCAATTTATTTTGTTTATGTAAGAGGATTTCACTGGAAAGCCAAACTGAAGTGAGTTGTATTAGTTTAAATACCTTGAGCTGCCGGCCCACGTGTTTGTTGGCTTTTTTCTTTTTCGTTCAGGTGAACTGCTTGACTCTTTCTTTTTCATCTAAAGCACAGCAGGGTTTAAAAGCACATGATCAAATGATTCATTTCATACCATTGAAAGAAAACAATGAAGAATGTGTTTGTAAGCAAGTAAAATATTAAGTGAGCACATACCAGCCTTTAAGCAAAACATTTGTATATTTTATTCTAAAAATCAAATAAAAGTGACTTAAAATGGAGACATACGTTATAACTGAGATAATAAACACACCTCTTTCTCCTGGTTTTCCAAGGCCTCAAGCTCTCTTTTGGACCTTTTGATTTTGAGGTGAATCTCCATGTTTTGCTAGAACAATTGAAGAGGATGTCAAAACAGATTCTGCTTCACAAATCTTCTTCCAAATTGTCAATTAAATAATTTTCATTATTTAATAACTAAATAATTGTCAATTAACTTAGTTCAAAGTTACTTTTATATCTAATTCTGATAACAATAAACATATGTGCACTAAATGAACCCGAAGAGGATGTGAATAGTGGCATTGCATTATGTATGTAAAAAACATTATCTAATTAGTGTAACCAACAACATATTGCTGAATTCGATCATGACTTCATGATAACATCAACAGTTCCTCAAACTTCATGTTAGTGTCATGAGTTTTGGCACCTTGTGCAGGTCTGAGAGCTGTTGGTGGCGAATCAGAGAGTCTTTATTAGGAAACTGTCTCCTGCACAGAAGACACGCCATCTTCTTCCAGTCCGTCAGTCTGTCCTCTTTCTCCGTCTGCTGCGGCTGACTCCTGACAGCCTGCGGGTTTTCCTGCTTCTCGTGTTTCTCTTCGTCCTCGTCGTCGCTGCCCGCCCCGTAGTCGGCCGCCAGCATTCCCAGAGAGTCCATGGGTCGCTGCCGACACGGAGGACGGATTACTGCTTTGATCTCGAATGACACTCACTGTAAATCTACTTTAGTGTGTGTTATTAAATAGCCGACATCAATCTTGGTCAAGTGATGTGTGTGAAAGCTGAGCCTCAAGCGAGTTTGTGCGCATGTTAGTGTGTGTCGCTCGTGTGAAAATCGTAAACTCACCTTTCCCGACTTTTCAGCGTCTTTCTTTGGAGGGGCGAGAGGTTTCTTAAATAGCTCATCTGCACCTGTGACCTGAATTAATGAATGAAGAAACAAACATGAAAATCAACACCAGGTTAAAATTTACCCAGTTCATGTTCATGAGATCAGATGGGTAGAATACGGAAATGCCAAAGTACTGGTTAAGGGTTGGTTTAAGTCTTAACCCTCTGTAAAAGTAATGGTAATAGTCTTGGCAAGCACCACTATTTATTTTTATGGATATGAGAGGAGATAAAAGAAGTCAAAGATCTGACCTTTCTTTCAAAGATGGCGAACGCTGCATCCGCTGCTTTAGAAGGCCTCTGGTCATCTCCTGACTTCAGGACAGGTGAAGGAGATCGGACACTCTCCTTCTGTCTGTTCTGGATTTTTGCCCAGCGCTCCATGTCCTTCATTATCTGATGAACAGACCCACGATTACCACAAAGATCTAACATCTGTGCTTGCTACAGTTTACAAAGCCTTGCTTTTGTCTTTTTTCAAACAGGAAACCACAGTGCTGACTAAACGAAAGCGCTGTTGTGATCTTAGCACACCTTAAACGCTGCTAAACTTTTGGGTTTGTCATCCTTCTCTTTCTTTTCTGTGCGCGGGGCTTGTTCCTCATCTCCCCGCTCTGATACCGTCTCCGTGGCGCTCTTCACTTCCTCCTCTGTGATGGGCGTGGCTATGACCTCACCACCAGTTGCCATGGGAACACCAGCATCGAGGGTTGTCTCGTGAATTTCAGAGCTTTCCACTGGGATGTAGGTCTTGGATGTGCTGTCCCAGTACAGATACTGCTGGTTCTGAGCGTTGTAGAAATACTACAAAAGCCATGAATTAACTTCATGCACTGACTATTTGTATTACACCCAGAATTGAGGTAAATAAAGGGGAGTTTCTATACTCACTCTTGAGTTAGGGTCATAGTACAAGGTAGTTTGAGGATCGTAGTAGAAACCTGATGTAGCATCATAAAGAAAGGCTGACAAATCTGGATCCTCAGATCCTGTGTCAAGAAATTTACAACCAAACCATTACTACAGATGAGACAAACATCATAAGTTTTTTTATGCTGATTGAAAGTCTCTTTACATAGCAATCACTAAGTGGTCTAAATATATTTATTTATATCTTCTGTGGCATTGTAAGTGCTTTCCAAACCCATCTGAATAGCAACGTACCGTAGCTGTACGTGTCGGAGGCGCCCGCAGCCCCAGAGACCGCCGGGTCGGGTAAAACTGCAGTGTGGACGGGCTGCGCTATAGCCGTCGCCTCAGGATACATCACACCCTGCATACAGCCAGAGATTCAGTCACAGCCCAAACCAATCCCTGCCTGCCATAAATTACACTCCCCGTCTCAAGCATCTTGTATTAAGAGAATGTACCTGTGTTAAGCTTGAACCCTGCACTGCAGCTGCCGTTGAGGGGCTGTCCACACCCGCTGGCTCACCTGCTGAGGGATGCACAGCTGACATGGCAGGTGAAACGCCCACAGATGTGTGAGCGAGCGGCGGGTAAAACTGCTGCGGCGGCTGCTGAAACAGAGACTGCTGGTGCTAGAAGAAAAATGAATCTACATGAATCACAACATCTGATGAGTGTTTGAGGAAAAATGTTCTGACAACTTCTACATGACGTACCATCATCACATCTGGAGGAAAACCCAGTAGAGATGTCTTGGATTTATCACTGTCCCTCCTATAGCTGTGTATTCAAAAACAATGATGATGAAATAAAAACTCTCAAACAGTCTCGAACAGCAGACGCATTTATATGAAGCTCTCAACATCTGAATCTAAAAATCTGAGACTGAAAATCAGAATAGTTAATTTTCATATGTGCTTTATCCTTCCCATACATCCATCTCGGCAAAACCAGACAAGGCTGAAGAGCTAACTTCCCCTAAAATAACTCGACAAACACTTACTTCTGGTTCTTCAAAGGTTTGGCCACCTCTGCGTACACTCTGACCCCATCAATCATGATGGGGCGGGGCTTAGTTAGCAGATCCACCAATCGAGTCACGTGCTGTGTGGAAAAAAACATGATTAATTCTTGAATGTGCTAATGAACAAACCTAAACATATGATCTCGGAGACGTCAACCGCCGTCAAAATCCCAGTCAGCCGCCAATGTAGAACATATTACATTTCACAGGTGTGTTCCAGGCATAAAAGCTACTGGATTATGCTGCTTGTAATGTCCCAAGACTGTTTGGATGCAGGCAGTTGAGTCAGCCACTAGGTTTTTGCAACAAAGCCACATGACGGGTCACTGTACCTCATGAGAGTCCATATCAACAAAGCAGAAGCATTTGGACCCAGGTGACTTCCCTTTAACCAGACGCACGTTACGCTCGTCCAGGTAAGCAAACTGGTCGAGTGCTTTCAGGATGGTCTCCACGGTGGTGGTGGGCAGTATGTTCTTAATGATCATTGCTAAAAACATGACACAATAAGAAACGTTAAAACATGTCATTTTAAAACATGTCATTTTCAGTTACTCCGCACTTACTCTTGCTCTCCTTGAAGACTGAAGAGTTGGTATGTGGAGATCTCTGACTGGTCCAGTCATCAGCCAGTTGCTCCGCCTCCTGTTTTTGTAGCTGGTGGTCGACCTGCTGTTGCCATGCTTCAGGAGTCAGGCTGGACATTCTTGGCTGTACACCTTGAGAAACGGGGTTCTGAACGGGCTCGACCGAGGTTTTCTCTTCCACGCTCGGTGGGGCTGATGGAACCGGGTTTGGTAACAAACCGTCCTCGCTGACCGGGGCAGCTTTAGTTGGTGGTTCATGATTCTGATGTAAATTAAAGGTTTTAAAGCAAATCAATTAACAGGTTTCATCATTGATTTAAATCAATGAAACCTCTTTGAGCTAGCGATATAAAACCACACTCTAACTAACCTGTTCTTTTGCACTTTGGTCAGACTGGATGTATTTGAGCAGTGCAGTCTTGTCACCAACTTTCACAGATCCCTGAAAAAAGAAACAGTAATTGTCTCTATGCTTATTGCAACCACCCCCCAAAATCCAAACCAAAAAATAAGGCAAAACCTTTGGGCTGAATGCTTACAGACAGATATGCCTGTTTGAGGCCACACCCACAGGCAGGTCTGATATGGGCCCTCGTAATGTCTAACGTTTAACTACAATTTGTTTTGTAGTTTTGCTCACCTCTGCTCTCTCTCACCTTTTAAAAACAAACTTGTTAAAGATTCAGCTAAAGAAATGCATAAGTTTGTCTCAGTTGTTCAAAATGAGAAAGCTGAGCAAAACCTTTGCTAATACTGCTGCTGTTTATGAAACATCATCTAATTTAAAAGTCAACCAGATTACATAAAAAAAAAATCAATAAACTAATAGAAACAAAACACCCATTAATGAAGCAAAAATGAAAGCAAAATCTACTGCCTTACATCTACTAAACCATCTGAAAACCCATCCCAGAAAATGACTGTATACTGATGAACTTCAGCTAGAGGTCGTGGAGGTAATGATGATGTTGTAGATAAGTGTGCTATGACCAGCATCATGCCGGTTTTCTCAGTAATTCCAGTAATCTGCTCATAAACTCTGGCTGTAGTTATTCGTTTTGCTTTTTCACTCAGTGCACTACAAAGTACTAAACAGATCATAATAAAAATTAATAACTTCTTGAAGTTATCTTGTGCTGGCTACGCAGGACAGAAATACATAGTTCCCAAAAACTGTTTTTACCTAACCAATCAATCAACAAAGCTGGCCGCACCCCACCAAGCAAGATCTTTTCTGGAAGTTACTTTGCATGAAAAATATCAATATTAACCAACTGAAAACGATTATGCTGATATGCTGACAGAATCAGTACAACCACAGGATATTCATGTCTTGATAGCTGAAAAAAAACCTCTTGACCTTATTTTGTCTTTGTGCTGTGCCCTAAATTACTACCAAATCAAGTTTTCATTAGAAAAGCCAAAGCAATAAAAACAGCCTGGAAGCCATCTCGCTTTTACACTTCAGTTTTCCAACAAACAAACAAGTTCCTGCATGGATCGCAACATAAATGAAGGTCAGTCAAGCTGGAGCAAGCAAAGACAGAAAGAAACTTTCACAGTGATGCAGTACTGGAAATGTATGGGCTGGTAAGGTGGGTAGAGAGATTCCCAACCTCAAGATCTCAATCCAGTGAAAGATGAATAAAAGGCTTCGGGTTCAAGCAGAACTGGAATACACGAAGAACCCAAGAGAACAGTTCTGGATTTCCTGAAAGTCCACATGAAGAATGAGTGGTGACAGCACAAAATTAAGCTCTACCTACAAATCACAACAGAACAAGCTGCAAATTCAAAAGTTCTACCACTCCCACTGGAGCCATCAAATATGATCATCTACAAGATGCCTCAATTCAACATAGACAATGACTGCTGAAACAGAGAAAGCTGAAACTCTGAAAACAAGATGCTGAATTCTGTAATTTGTAAAGGAGGAATGTTTTGTTTTCATTACACCACCAACCAACAAATCAAAGAATAGTGGAAGCACGTGACATCACAACATCAGGATGATACGAGAAAGAAACCAAAATATTACACTGGCGTTTAAAAGAAAACATTTAACTGGCGTTTAGAAAGACAAAGAAATTTAAATGTACCAGATAAGCAGTAGAGGAGGAGTAAAGACAAACACTCCAGTCTCTGCACTTGCTTCATGTGAGCAAAGCACTGGAACGCACAAAATTCGAATCCAAATTCAAAACGCACTGTCCCATTTCACTATTCATATAGGACACCTGTTTTAACATGAGAAAACGGATTTAAAGCACTGTGGTTGTACACAATCTCTCTGCTAAATCTGCCTCTGCAAGTGGATTCAGTGTCGCCAACAAAAATCATTTTGTAAGGGGCTTGTCCTAATTAGTCATTCTCAATCTACCCGCCCCACCCCCAGCCCAGACCCCGCCCCCAGCCCAAGCCTTCTTCCTGTCAGGAGACAGAGTGGTTGTAGTGCGATGAGGATGGGCCACCTGGTTGGACTCCATGAAGTGGACGGCCTCCTCGAGGTTTAAAAACTCCACATAGGCCGTATCGAAGCTGTAACCTGGGAACAGCATTTGAAATACAGATGGGTTTGCGTTAGTTACTGCAAGTACATTAGAAAGCTTTCAAGAGAAAATGGCAATGGTTCGTATCATTAAGCGAGTTGATGCAGGCTGTCTTTAATTCACTAAAATCACGGCACACTGCTGCTGTATTTAAACTCAACAAAATAAAAACAGACTCTATGTAGAGACACTTTATACTGGCATAACAGTCTGCAGATCAGATTTTTAAAGTAGGAATCATGTCAAATGTATTAGGTAACTTAAACTAATACTACATTTATTACAAAACATCGTTTTTGTACATAATTTTGTACTGATTTCTAGTGTAAATAATAATAGATAACAAATGCTTTTCATACAGTAGCTGAAATACAATATATAAGAGCCAAGAAGCAACTAACAGCAGTAAGTATGAGACAGTTTGAGACATATGAGACAAAAACACACATTTTACGTGTCTACAGTAACTCTATGTTTGATGGGGTTTTAATTGGCTCATAATTTCATCTACAGCTACATTAGCAGTTAAAAAACAAAACCCTTAATTATATTATCAAAATGAACAGTTTTAGGTCTACCACAGTTGTTTTGTATGCTGCAAATTAAAAGGATATTTCTTTCATTCCACAAATAAGGTTGTCTTAAATGACGTTAATTTTATATATGAGAACCCTTGTCATAAACTGGCATATACTCAAAAACTCTTGAAATGGAGAAGGCACTATGAGTTTGGGAGTAAACACACACACTCAGTGGCTAAACAACACTCATAAGACCCGAGAGAACAACCATTTGAGGCAATAGGTCACTACATCAAAAAGTAGCGATGCTGGTATGAGAATCTAACTTATTTATAAAGGGCAAAACATTAAGAAATCTCTAAATATTCTGAAAGATAAGCACGACACCTTAAAAGATGGAAGCTGAAATTCAGCTTCCCACACAAGATCATGGGAAAAGGGGACCCAACAGGAGACCCCCATGTTCAAAATATTGATGAGCAGTTTTCTTTAAAAAGCGAAAGCGTTTGAGATGCACAAAGCGCGACTGGTATAAGAGAGACAGTGAGCGTGAAGGTTCGAAGAGCGTATGGCGAAACTCTGGTTGCGAATCGATTAACGATGCCTAAAACGAACAAGATCTCACCTGGCACAACGTCCCTTATTTTCATGCTCTGCATCGACACCCCATCGCGGACGACAAAAGCATTCAGAATCTGTGAAACAAACAACGGGAATTCTTGTGTTAGTTTGCAGACAAACATCAACGCTTTAATAATCATTCAGATAATTAAAGGAACAGTTCAACCAAAGAAAATAAATTCTGTTATCATTTCAACAAAGCAGATAAGTCATACAAGCTCAGATACTTGTCACAGTATCAGATTTTCACTACACGGTTATCATGGTCAAAAGAATTCACGGTAACGGTATTATCATGGTATTTATTTTAACTGTAACTTGAGATTCACACTCTGTATAATCAAATGTGAATAACTGAGCTCACCTGCTGCATTGTGGCAGTTTTGGGAATTCCAGAGATAACGATGGTTTTTGAGACTTTTTCCTGAACACCGGCACTCCTGTAATCCTGGTCCTTTGTTTTAAATCCACAGTTTCAATAATGACACAAGGTATCACAAAAACATTGGTAATACCAACAAGTCTGAAATTTTGCTAGGTTTTTAATAAGCATAATCAATTACTCCACATGCTAGGGAAATCAGACTCGACAGGTCAAATTATAAATCATTAATATAAACTTACCAAAATCAGTAAATCAGGTAAGGAGATCATGTTGAACACTGATCTATTATGTACGCAACTCATTTTTAATTTTTACCAATAGTTACGAAATTGCAGCTGTAAGTTTGGTTTAAAATAATACATTTTTTCATTTACTAATCAGGAAAATGATGTAACTGAATTCTGAAAACTTAAATGAATAAAAAATATATTTTTTTTAATCAAACGACTATCAATCAAACAGAAACAAAGGAAAATTCCAACCTGAGAACCAGAGTCGTCTTGTTTTTGAGGTGGGTCCTGTTTGGACTCCTTCACATCTTTTTCAGGCAAGTGTAGATCTCCGAGATTGTAGTCATATTTTCGTCCTGAGCTGGTCCGGTAATCAATGTCTCCATAATCCTGATCCAGTCGTTCTGCTCTGGAGTCCTTAGATTCATTTGGACCCGACATCAGACCGTCTCTCTGCGGTGCCTGATTGGAAGACACCTCACCTGATTTTCTAAATGTCCCTTGATCGCTTTCAAAACGTTGCTTTGGATTTGGTGAGTTCTTGTCTTGGAAGAAGGGAGTTCTCCCTACCGATGAAGGAATTCTATCATGTTTTTCATCTCGGTCACTTGGCCAGAGTCTATCACCTTTGTTCTGGGGATTTAGAGTAGAATCCAACTGAAGAAGTGGAGGTTTCTGATTTGCCTGAGTTGGAGCTGTGCCTGGAACATTTTTGTCCCAGTTCTGAGATTTGGAGTCTCTTTCTGCCCGAGGAAAGTTGGTGTTGTCCTTTCCCAGAAACCCAACAGACTGCCTGTCCCTCTCTTTGAACTGAGAGCGTTCTCCATCTTTTCCATGGTGAGACAAGAACCTCTCTTGCAAATCTCTTGACAAAAGGGGTGGGGTCCTGCTCATTGTTGGAGAAGAGTCCCGGTCTCTTGTGCTGTGTTTGCACCATTTTTCTGAGGACGAATCATTTTCTCTCCCTCTGAACCTCATGGAATCTCCCATAGGTTCTGGAAATTCCCTGTTTCTGTGTGTTGGCTCTTCAGCTCTGGTCATGGATTGTGGGCCTCCACAACCTAAGGGCATATCAGGTCTTCCCCTGAGATCCATGGGGATGCCATCTTCTTGAAACATCTGAGGTGGCTGGTCTCTAAAATCACCAGAGGATCCCATGCGGTTTCTCAGGTCCATATCGGATTCAAACCTTCCCCTTGGATTAAGCAAAGGTCCAGCTCCCCGCCTCTCAAAGTCCATCAATGGTCTATCTCTGGGAGGCATGTCCATGTTAAATCCATCTACACCTCCCATCCGTGACCTCTCCCTCTCTCTGAAGTCTCCAAAATCGCCATTTCCGCCCATAGCCACCATGGCAAGCCTTCTCCTTATGTCCATGGGGGGGAGCTCAGATACATCCATTTGAAACCTTTCATTCATATTCATGAATCCATCATTCTGGCCTCTCATATTACCAGTTTGCATGTCTCTTGGGCCCCTCTCCATGGGTGACCTAGATTGCCCCATAAATCCTGGAGAATTCTGAATGTTGTTCCTCTGGTCCATTTCAAAGCGTCTTCTGAAATTCATGTCCATTTCATCTCCAGGTCTGAAGAAATCTCCAGGTGGCTCTCTTCCTCGGTCAAAGAGTCCGGTGTCTCGCCCCCTCATGTCTGGTGGGCAATCAAACCGCCTCATGTCCATAGGTGGTCTGTCCATGTTCATCCCATCTCGACCTCTGAAGTCCCTTGGACCATCTCTACCATCAAACATGCCTCCTCGAGGTTCCCCACTGCAACACAATCAGCAGCAATACAACAATTCTCATAGTCACTCTTTATATAGCTTCACTTTTAATGCAAACACTGTGGACCAGTATTTAGACACTTAAATATATATTAACTTTACTACATTAGATAACCTATCAAATCAAGTGGTATGTGCAAATAAATAGGACAGGCCTTATTTAAGTGGATTTATAAAGGCAGCTTTCCTCAAGTTCACACTTGTTAACCACAAGCAATTTTTGTTTATTTTTGGCCAAAAACAAAAAGTTGTAAAAAGCTTTACAAGTTCAATATTTTGTTATTCAATGTGATGGCATACCAGCATTTTTAGGAGCCACATAAAACAACAAAATCATACTGAATACGCTGCATATACTTAAGCATGTTAACAAAGGTTGTGAGATACTTACCGGAAGGGCATCCCTCCACGTGGTCCAGGCCTTGAACCGTTCCACATGATGTTCTTCCCTAAACTCTCCTTCAACACAAGTTTCCGGTGCAGAACTCTGTTTTGCTGGACAAACAGGAATCTGTTCAGTAAAGTTAATGTATTGACTATAAATCTTTACTAAACTTGCAGGACTGAATGCTCAGACAGACAGACAGATATGGTACCTGTGAAACATTATGTTCATCACTGTCAAATACTGTTTTTTACTGATTTGTTTCAACTCTAAAATGAATTAATTTGTGTTATTATCTATAGTGATGTTATAACATCGTGGATGATGGACTCAGATCGAAAGATAAACGTTATCCAAGCCTGCTAACACAATGCACGCACCCAGCTAACAGGGTACGTCCCCTAAACATTGGCTAACGTTCTCTAAAGATTTTCTCAATGTTGTAAAAACGTTCTTGCAGTAACGTTCTTGTGTTCGTGTTTTTAACGTTAAACATCATATCAAAAACGTTACTGTTAAATTGTAAGTGGAACGTTTTAGGTAAAAGGTTACAATTTAAAAAATAACGTTTATTACCAAACAATAACGTTAATACAACGTATGGCCGTTCCTAGAACTTATAATATGACTTTTTTCCGTTTTTGTTACTTTATGGAAACGTTAAGGAAACGTTCTCACAACCTAAAATTGTTAGTTGGGCATGACTAACTGTAGGTGAAGCAGTTACTCGCTTAATGATCAAGTCAACATGTTATGTTTAGTGTTTATATACTTATTAACAATAATATAAGATGTTGTTTTGTAAATCTGTTGTCTAGCACGAGCCCGGACTTTATAAAGCAAGGCTAGCATGCTAACTGCAGCTAGCAAATCAATGCATTTTTGCGCATATGAATTATCGATATAAACAACGCTTTTCCTGTCGTTAACAAATATCTGCACCAAACAATCGTGTATTTACTCCTTTAATGAGTTTATTAAACCTATTTAAACGACTTACCTCGCTTATTAATTGTCTGTTCGCAGGATCTTTCCGGAGGAAACAGAACCGGAAACGGTAGATGCGCAGTTTCCGGTGAATAAGAGTTCATGAGAAGTGAAGAAACCTTATGACAGTAAAAGAAGTTCTTTTAGTTTTTTCATTTTAGCTTAATTAATATTTTGAATAGCTTTTATTTTTATATATGTAGTTTTCATCTCATCGTAAGTTTCATTTTCAGCCATTCCGTTTGTAGTTTTTGTATTTTTAATATTGTTATTTAAGTTTAATTTATTTCAGTTTCAGTTTTACTTTATTCTTAGTTTTTATGTATTTTAAGTTTAAACATTTTTTTTAGAAAAAGATAGAAATGTTAAGATTGGGGTATTAATTCAGCTAATATTTAGACTTATATTTTATTGCATTTTAGCTTTATTTCAGTTAACAGAGATGTTTGTTTTAGTTTCAGTATTATACTGTAGTACTAGACTACCAGTCCTAATATGAACCACAATAGAAACTTACACTGTCCAAAACATTTATTCTGCACATCAAGTAACAAAACACAGAAGCCACAAATGAGGAGAGACACAGTAGGCTGAGCTAATACATGAAAATGATGAATCACAATTTTACCTCCAGTCTACCTGATCAATTTTACTTTTATTTTAGGACAAAACTTCTGCTGTCCTTGATTATAAAACCTTTTCTCTGAAAATATATTTCAATGTTTATGGAGCTTGTCATCACATTCTGAGGGGAAAATTACATACAGCAGAAAATTATGACTTGAAGATTGAAAATGTAAGATGTTGAATGTCCACATAAACAAAACTGTATTTCTATAGCGTTTCTTTCACAATACTGCAGTACACATAGTACATAATACACATAGTACCTCAATACAGCTATGTACACCAAGGAGTATATTTAGTGAATGCAAAAAACATAAACCTCTGACTGGCATGACCTGCGAATCTACTCACAAAGATCAAAACAAACAACAAATTGTGAGCCATAGTGAACACTTGTCTTGTAGCTACAGTGAAAAATACATTTCAAACACATCTTGATTCATCTCTCCACATGGAGGGGGTAAATAAAGTCAGGGTTTGGGCAGGAGACATTAATGTAACAGCTGTGAGACTGAGAATGCAAACGATCGTCGAGAGCAGATAGTTCGGCTACTTGTATGAAACATTGTATGATCTGTATGGCAGTTTCACAGTAATATTCATATTGCTTCATTTATACTCCACTTTAATAGAATATTCTGGAAACCTTTAGGCTTCAAAGTATCAGACTAAATGAAACCAGTTATGTCTGTATAAAATGCAGTGCTCTTCAGAAAACAGAAATAAGGGCAAACAGAATAAAAATAGCTACATAATTCTTTTGAGATAATTGCAACATAGAGCAAAAAAAAAGATTTGGCAAGATAAAGGTAATAATATGATATTGATAATAATTAATGGATATTGAAATAAAGAACAGTGGCAGTATTACTTTCTTATTAGCCAATATTATAATATAAATATGATTAACAACTAAGAGCAAATGATAGTCAAATAAACTGTATCCATGAAGAGAGTCATATCGTGTTACACCCAGCAAAGATGCCAGCAAGATTAATCATTTGAATGAGCTTTTAGCAATAGCAAATTTTCAGAATTAAATAAATAACTGCATGGTTTATAAGATATATAAGAAAATACAGATAGACTACTATTGGCCTGGGATTTACTTTTGAAAGTTTTCCTAGATTACAGCTTTTTGCACAAATGAATATGGCCGGTAAGCATCTAAACACAAGTGAACTTTGCTCCACCATTAGATTTTAATATGATTTACATGGACTGTTTATATGCTCTTCTGTCTGTCACTATATTACTCAGTATCACATTGACTCTATTCCTCTCTTTTCTCCCCACCAGGCGGCTGGGATGTTAAAATCTCTCCGTTACACCGTGCAGGAGCCGAGGCCTCCTCTCCGTGGGCCTCTGGGTGATCCTGGCCAATCAGGGAGCTGCGGGGAGGCACAGGTGTGACAGCCAGGGGAACAGGTGTGGTGCTGGGGGTGACAGGACCTCCTGAGGCCCCTAGTGCAGGACTGGAGGCCCCAGAATCACTCTGATCAGGAGCCCGGAGCCTTTTCATCATGGTGGTCACGCGAACAGCTTTCTGAAAAACACCATATTGTCTTATTAGCTCACAAACTTATGAAAGTAAATCAATGCAACCTTTGATTATTAGAGATGGAATTTATTCATCTCACCTTCCATTTAGCTTTAGCGAAGTTCTTCTCAATCTGAGCACAAACACCATCTTTGATGTTCTTGTCTGAGGCGGCATTTCCAGATATCCTGAACAACACATTTTTTTCAAATGTCATTTGAGTAGAAAAAGTCTTGGGCCATGATTTATGTGTAACATGAGGATTCTTACCACTCATGACTGATGGCTTCCTGTGCAGTCAGTCTTTGGTCCTGGTCCACCTCCATTAAACATGCAACTAGACTTTTGGCTGCAGTAAATTGTTAAAGTTGTTTGTTTGTTTGTTAAAGTTGTTTGTTTCAGATGGTTAAATTGTTAAAGTTGTTTGTTTCAAAACAGTCTTAAAGTGGATAATGTATATTCACAATTAAACATCTGAACATTATCATAAATAAACTAGTCAGAGTGCACAAAAAAGTTCAAACATCTTCATTGATAAAGTCGATTTCTGTAACTGTTGCATCTAACACTTGTGTCTCATACCTGAATCTGAGATGTCATCCCAATAGGGCGAGTCAAACTCATAATCCCCAGACAGAATTTTCCGGAACAAATTTTTATCATGATTGTCGTAATCATCATCATCCGTCTCATCATAAAAAGGTGGATTTCCTGACAGTCTGTTGATAATAAGTCTCATCAGAACATGTTTAATGGACGTAACATCCTATGACCTGCAACTGATTGGCTAGGAGGGATTTTTAAGGCACTTACATACACAGGTAATACTGTTCACTTACAGAGTGGAAATGATGACATACAATATGAAATGGATTGTACATGACATCACAGATCAATCCAGACGTGTGACCCTGATGCTCTAATGTGCAAATGAAAAAACATGCGTAAACGAAACCAGCACAGAAAACAGAAAAGAGGGGAAAATGGAACGGACTGGATTTCTCTGCAGACATGAGAACTCACAGGATGTACATAATGACCCCGATGGCCCAGCAGTCCACTGGCCTGCCATATCTCTGTCTACCAACCACTTCTGGAGCTACAGCAGAAACACAAACAACAAAATATGAATTATGGTAATATTTGCCAGTT
>JAZGTK010011728.1:0-15387 GCA_036877625.1 Ambastaia sidthimunki | reverse complement strand
TTCTAAATAGCCTTGCTGAAGTAGCTGTTTTGAGCACTCTGTGGTCCTGATGATTGTGTGAAGATTCAGAGATGTCAGGCTGTTGCCCACGACTCATTTCTGGTGCACTGAACTGAAGATGCCATGTCCTCCGATTCCCTGCAGCACTTTTAGCGCTAAACAAGTGGTTTTGTACAAAGTTTGTGTTCCGCGGGGACCTGACTCTGCATCCCCCTCTCTGAAAGTTAGAGACTTTTCTTTATTTATTTTGCCTTTTTAAGTCTTTTTCAATGCTGTAAGTAAAAGTTTTTTGTTTGATCTACTGGGAAGTGTCGGAGGTTAGATTGCGATGCTCGGTCAGCTGGTAGGAGCATGTACACATGCTTTTGAAGTGTGTTTTGCTTTGAAGTTCATTGTGGGTGGGTTAACTCTAACCAGGACCCTGATTGCTATTGTAGCACAGAGACGAATTGAATCTATGACTTATCTGGTGTCTTGCCAACCTAATTGTTAACCTTTTGACCAGATCTGCCCTACCAATCATGTTTTCTAACGGCAATCTTGAGGACAAGACAGTAGTTGGGCACCTTTTTCCATTCCACTATCCTGAGTGTTTCCCTAATGGTTTCCTGACTGGGTAAATTGGTGTGTGGGAGAGAGAGAGAGAGATGAAAAGAGAAAGATGAAAGAGATTGGAAAATGGGGTCTGAAAGAAACCATTAATTACATAATTGTTGTCTGTGATTATCCAGACCTCCACAACCTGTTTGCTTGCCTGCTGTTCATTAGCTTATTTCAGACCAAAACAAAATCTTCTAATTCCTCTGTATTCTACAGAAAATAGAAATTCTCTCTGAAATCCAGGCTTGGATTCCCGTACAAGCCCCAGTAACTCTGATGTGCCCTTGTAAAATTTAACTGATAAATCCATGCCTGATGATGGGGATAACAGTGTCCTGACCTGAAAAACAGACTGTCCTGTTGCTTAAATAATTTAAAACGTGAAGGCTGATTGTCACACTTATTGAGGTTCTCCAGCAGTGAGATAAAGTGGATAGTTTCAAGCAAGGGTTCTCAGACACATGGCTGTAATTTGAAGTGAACTTTAGGGACTTTATGCTTAGCTGATTCAGGTGTGTTTTTTAAGAGTTGGTTTTACACTCTACAGAAGGGCAGATCTCCAAGAGCAGGGCCGGGGTTTAAAGAAACAAAACTGAGGACCAGCCACCTTTGAGCTATAAAAATGTTCTTCAAGGTTAGCTCTCAAGAGAATGTGTTTCTGTAGCTCTGTTCGTAGAGCATATCATCAAGCTATAACATTTTCAAAGTCACCAGAACTAAAACTAAAATGTATTTGAAATTATTTAGGGGTGCCTCTGTACAAAATGAGGGTACATTTATTTATTTGATTTGGAGTGTATGTAGGTACTGCAGGGGGAGGAGCTGTACACAGTGATGCAGAAATTAAAACCATGCAAACTTTATGGCTCTAATCTTTAACAGAGTTCGAGGGTGGAGGTTGGGTAGCACTCCAGAGTTTCAGGCTGGTGTAAAACGGACCCAGAAGGATGAATTTATTGACTATCTTTGGGTTTTTAAGATGTAAACTAAATTAGTCTTAAGCAGAACGCAGAGTGATAAATAAGCTTGTTCCCACAGGAAATGAATGCACAAAAATCTGATGTTTGTGGGTTTGCTTGAGTAAACTGTGGTGAACTCTGAGAAAAGGAATGCAAGAAGAGTTTCAACCGCTCAGAAGGGCTCACACTTGAACCTCTGATCTTCATCACCATGCAATCATAGAAAAGAGCACTTAAACCCATAATGCATGCTTCTCAGAGGTCAGAGAACACTTGCAGCAATGTTCACTGCCCATTGAAGAAGGTCTCACTGTCTTGCAATATAAAAAAGACACTCTGAGGTCAGAGATAGACATGTAGGCATAAAGAGAGAAATAGTTTCTTTTATGCATTGTGTGGTTGTCAAAAACTGTATTAAATGAAGGTTTAACTGTAGACGAAAGATGTGTTATAAAACAGCTGAAAAAAGGTTATAGTGCCTATTATATGTTTGACATGATAATCCTACTAAAAATACAAGTGTCTTTTAGCAGAAATGTTTATCCAAAGTGCCTTAACCTTGGGCAACTTTAGCAACAAGTGTTCAATACGAGCTGAGCTCGTGGAGATATATGTAGAGAAAGAGGTAACACTGGTAAAGCTGTCCAGATCACTGTCCATAATGTCCAGTGATCAAAATCAGTCTAAACGAAAATTTGTCTGCTATATGTCTTTACTTGACTCCAGATGACTAATAACACACCTCTGCTAAAAATACTGGCAACACAAACAAATATTAAGTCTTGACAAATAACTAGAAGATTATCTGCCTAGAAGAAAATGATGATTTGGAATACTTCAGCTCTGATCTTTAATCATTATGCTGCTGTTTCTTCATTGTTGTCTTCTGTTCTCAGACAGCATTACTTCAGCCAATAAATTCATCCTGAATCTGCCTCAGTGGTCCCGGTACCCGGCAGTGTGAGTTGTAATTAAATTGCATGCACTGGCTGTTTGTTTCGATCCATGTGTGTATATTTCTTTCTGTGACAAGAGGGCAGGTTGCCAGGTGCTTTTGTCTTGTGGATTAGTAACCTCTGCAATTTGAGACAGATCAGTGCACTTGATGTCTGAAGTATGTAGTACGCGCAGCTGAGTGCTTTTGTTAATTATGAATTCCGTGTCTTCATGAGTTCATGGCTAGATTAGTTTAAAACATTGTGTACTGTTACATGCTGTTTACATTAGTCTGAGTTGCCCACAAACCTCTGCAACAAACTGTCCAACTTACTTTTGAAAAATACATCTGAATGCATTAAAATATTTATGTAGCAAATAAATGTTGAAAGTATTAGAATAAAGCTAAGAGATCTCTGTTGTCATCTTTCATACTTTCTCTCTGTTGGTGATTTTTTATTAATGATTATCTCTGTTTTTCTGTTGCATTTATTTTTAATGGCTGTTTAGTCTGATTATTCCTTGTCTAATCAACTGTCATTGTCAAAGTGTGTGTTTGGAACGCTGTTTGATTAAACAGTAATGAGCTTTTGTCCATCAGTAATTCTTATATAAATATTTTAGTGGTTGTGAACTCAAGTCAAAATATTGGCTGAATAAAAATATGGGTGATTATCTCCAGCACGCTTTTACTCAGTGCTACAAAAGACATGTTTGTTATTGTTATTATAATCTTACAAGCTTTTTTTTACAGGCGGTTTATTAGGGTATAAGGAATAATTATTAAAACCTTTAGGATGAACACTGTTGCACATACATACTGTATATAGAAAATGCACAGATGAAACTAATTACTTATAGTTTTATTTATACATTTACATTTAAAATGAACTGTGTATCCATATCCACAACAAATTATTTTTAATATGTTTGAAAGAGTGACAATATAATAACATACACAGATTACTCAAGACGTAATTTACTATTTATCTTAAAAAAAACATGTATATTAGGAAGACACTGAGGATAATCTTACTATCCACATTGAAATGAGATTACTGGCTGCACTGATAAAGAAAATTCTCACTTGCTAATTTTGAGGGTTTTGTCTCTTTAAGAGAGAGACCTCACACTTCTGCAGTTTGCTAAGGAATGGATTCTGCTGAGGGCAAAATAAATTAAAGGCAAATAAAATCAGAAAGCCACCAAGCACAGGTATAATCTTTTGCCTCTGCTCCCCTTCACCAGCTTCTCTGTATTTCTGCAGGTCGAAATCGGTTTCATTCCCTAACCAAGCAAGTGTAGAAAATTATGTCATTTTAATCAAATCTGACACTGGAAAGATTTTCTGGTATTCAATCAAGCCCTCCAAAGTAAATAGCACAACAAAATGTGAAAGATTTAAAGGTGGGCAAAACAGAATAAAGATGGAGAATAATTTACTCAACAAAAACACATTACAGCTACCAAACTACTAAACTGCTGGGTCCAAGTCTCCAGAGATTAGGTAAAATTTATATCAGTGTATTGAGAATTAACTCTTTTGTCTTGTATTCAACAATCAATGAGAGTAAAAGTCATAGTTCATAGTCGATTTCAGAGCTGGTAACAACATCTTGCAGAAATTACCCACCAGTGCTGATCAACACCTGTGTAGTCACATATACAGTTCAAAAGATGCCATTATAGGGGCTATGTAACATTTTTCTGTGAATTTGTAAAGAAAAAAACTTTTGTGTCATTTTGCAGATTTGTAGAAGTGCAATCCCCTTAAGTCATTAAAAACCTGTTTAAATCATTTGTTAGAAGATCAGTTAGTCTTTACCTTTAAAATGTTTGTTGTTTCCTCAGGAGTTTCTTTCCTGTTGTTTACCAAAGCTATTCTTTACTTATAATTACTTTTCCCTCTTTCTTTTCTTTTCAGAAGTGCACAGTTAGCGTCTGTTTAATCACAGCTTGTCTGCACTTGCCAAAGGCAGATTACAGAGCCTGTGGCAAAGCCCTAAGGACAAAAGCCTGTTTGTGGATGTACGCTTTTCCATCTTTCCTCACTCTGTAATCGTCCTTCATCCAAAGCACATGAACACATCATTTAGTTTTCAAAGATAATGCAGATGTTTTTTATACTGTATGTAGCTATAGTTATTTGGAGCTACTGGATGTTATACCCCCCCAATGCATCTCATAAGCAACAAATATCCTACAACCGGACTTCCTGACCGCTTGATCACATACTGTAGCAAACAAGCAGTTGGTTAGGGTGCAAACCCCATATGGTGCTATGTACTGGCCTATAAACAGTTTTGTTCTTTATGGATTGTAGACTTGCTTGCTGGTTTATCCGATTATAGATTATTTTGTCCAGTCAATGGCAATAAACCGCTAACCAGCTGTTTCAAAGCTGGTCAATCGCATTGCACAGTGTGTTCACTGTACACTCTCTCGCGCTTGATAGACCAATAATTACAAGTGGAACTTTTAATTCTTGACTGAGTGGGTGGCCAACAGGATCGAATACATGCTGGTTCAGTCCTTAAGTTTTTAGTTTGTTTACTTCAAGACGTTGTACTCTGACCCCTGCTTTTATTTCTGCTAATTGTATGTATACTAATGGAAGTTTAACAGTAATTTAGAAATGCTGCAATAAAAAACAGATAGCTGGCGTAGGCTATCTGTGGAAAGAGTCTTGTCTTTTCTAATGTGGGTGTATATAATCCACTCAGAGCAGCTGGTCTCAGATCTCTGGCTTGTCTGTTAGTGTATCTGTCTGCAAGTACTTGTCTCACATCAACACTGCTGTAAATGATGTAACACATTAATCTGCCCCATAGGTGATAAACTCACGGCTGTGGAATTAAACAACTGCTGCTGAGAACCTTTACATCTGTTTTCTTAACCAGATTATCCACAGACAGGGCCAAAGCAATACCTAGAAATTCTGCCCCTATATAGAATATAGAAATATATAGGAATATAATAATGTTATGTGATGCTTATGTATTTAGATGACGCTCTGTCACAAAAACCTTTATAAGGCTTTGAGGATTGGTTGGGTGATGTTGGCTATATAGATACACTGCAGATTTCCTGTCTTGCAAAGGCTGCGACATGCATATTTTTTAAACATTTCAAAGAAGTCTGGAGAACTTATAGCTTCTATTGACCTGAAGAGTGGGTACAGCATAGCGACATCTTTAGGGGAAACCTTTAAACAGCATTTTAGTGCCTTCAACAGACCAGAGAGATCCAGAGACAATCATGAAGGAAACACAACCCTCAAGTGCACTGTAAGAGTGACCTCCATCATTTATATAAACTGCTGAAGCCCCCAAACAGCTAATACAGAGCACAGAAACACAGAGAACTGTTTTCTCCAAACAGAGCCCTCTGTAATCGAACCCTTGCCCCATAATTAACAGCTTCAGCTGCAGGATTCAGGGTGCGAGATCAAAAGGCGGGCAGGGCGTTCTCCAGAAACGTTGAGCTGTCTGTCCCCGAGCGTTTCTGAAGAGATCAATAGGAGTTTATAAAAGACTCTGCACATATACAGGGTGTGTGATAATGACAGGCTACAGAAACTCCTCTGATTTTTTTTTTTTTGGGAAAATTATACTGACTAAAGTCAGGAAAATTGTAGCTCCTCGTGTCTAGTGATGGTCGTTTCTTTGCGCATGTCGCTAGATCAGGACAATGGTCATAAATAAATACAACAACAACAAACACTGTACATAAAATACAAATAAATTATTGGTGCAATTTGTGAGCTAAATGTTTTGACAAGACATTACAGAATACAAGATTTTATACCTTAATGGATCATTTAATAAACGACAAAAATGGAATCAAAAGCGAATTTGTGTATGAAAAAATGTGAGAAATGTCAGACTTTGACAGTCACTTTAACTTTTGCTTTAAAAGGTTTTTTAATATTACTGTTAACAACTCTTCACCTTCATTCCACACTTCTGTCTCTCAGATATTTTTATTGTTATTTTCTGACATGGTGAACCTGGGGAATACAACACATATTCTCAGAATGTGACATTTACTGCTTCCCATTTTTGCCATGTATGTGAAATATCTCCTCGTTTTTAAACAGAGGGTGTTAAAATGTTCTTGACAGAGTTTTATGAACCGGTGAGAAACAGTGTGGCTTCTGTCTCAGAATCCCTGTGCTGTGATTCAGCTTCCAGATAAACATGAGATTAACTGACCGCTGAGCTCCGCTTTTCTCTAATCATTTAACACACCCCAAACCCGTGACAGGCTGTGAACTTACCACTGAGACCAGACCCCGTCACCCACCTATTATTTGTCAAAGCCACTGAGTCCTGTGCTTTGATAAAAACTACTTCCTCCAGCCCCCGGGATCCAAAAAGGCCCAGGTGTTGACTAAACCCCCCATGACAGTGTCTCATTTTGGGCATCGGTGAGCAGAAGCAGGCATCTGCAGATACGCTTTCCATATACCCCACACTAAGACATGACTAATCGATAACCACTCTGTATGTGGCTGCTCCTGCCTGCCATAATGGCCATTTATAGGTGATGGGGTCCGTCACTAAATCCAGATGGCCCCGGAGCAGACTGGCTGCCAACCTCACACAGCGTTACGCAGTAAATGTGGCCCTAATGGTGTGGCTGTGCTGCTGTGACGGTTATATTTTATAATGAGAACTAGAAGTGTCAGGAGAACGTAACATTGCAGATGTGACCTGTCATGGCCTTGCCCGATTATTATGAAACAGGTTACATGTTGAACTTTATCTGTTTCTATTTTGTTTTTCAATAGTTCTCTCCTCTTGTTCACCATCTTGGATTTGTTTAGTTATTGAGGTTGGTGCAGTGCATTCTGGGATTGCCATCTCTACATAGAAAACGTGATTCTGTTCATGGTTTGGTTTTGGCATGAAGATTACACACAAAAAAAGGATTTAAGGGTTTTTCCATGGAGGGAAACTGAATGTTTGGTTGTTTCTTTCTATAATCCTGTCCATCCTGCATGGTTTCAGATATTAGCATAATGGAGGAAAATTCATTTGATAAGATTACGTAATGTTTCAGTGGATTTGGAAACCTTTACTATGTTACCACAGAAATAAATTCCTTCTTTTCTAAAACCTGCTTAAATTATGTTTTTTTATTACATTACCATAAATAATAGTGATTCCTAAATTTCTGCTGTTAAGACATTTTTTTATTGTCTCTATAATATATTTATACTAATATCCTATTGTATTTTAATTAGCTTTTTTAAGAACCTATTTGTTAAACAAACAAAGATATTGAAGAAAGAAAGAAAGAAAGTCACAGAGAAGAGTTACAGTTCAAATTCTCTGTCTGATTTTCCGTGTAATTTCCTGTCCTTTGGAAGAGCCCCGACAGTATAACAACTGTTCCAGTAAGCATTTTAATATTTAATGCATTTTAAATGCATCTACAAAGTGAGTAAACTGCCTTTAATGCTGCAAATGTTCAGCATCATCAGCTCTGAATGTTTAATTCAATAAAGAGGCATAAACTCCAAAAAACTCACCAGAGTTTCTTATAGACAGGAAACAGGTTCAGATATGTCTTGAATTCATGTGAACGCATGCACAAAATCCCCCCATGTCCCCCCATTCTCCAATCCCAGTGGGACGGAGGAGAGTAAATGAATGTGGTCTGAGGTTTCTCTGTCAGATATGAATAAGCGTGATCCTCCCAAGTGTCATCTCCTCCATCATCACAGCAGAGAGCTCCTCTATCTGGGGCAGCGCTGCTGCAGGGGATGCCCAGCCCCCAGAAAGAAATATAGGGTATAGAGAGATTCCCTGCCGTGCCACACTGGCTCTCTGACAGTATTCAGATTACAATCTCTCAGATGTTCCCTGCTGGAGCTCCAAGGAGTAAGAGACGTTAAATATATATGCCGTGACTCTAAAATTGGCCCTGTTTTTCACTTCATGATAGTAGAAATTATATTTTGGTCCATTTTCTCAGAGTATGACTGCTTTCAACTCTGAGCTGTGGTTCTGATAATATGGCTGGAGGAATATGGGTTTATTTACAGTAATAAACTGAGGTACACTGTATATTTTAGTTTTTAGTTCCATGCCTACAGCTTTCACATATTTGATAATGAGCAATCTGTTTTGAGTGAACAAAAATGAAAATTTTACTTTTTAAATTCAGGTTTTGCGATTTTAAGAAATCTGACAGCACAACAAGTTGTGGGAGGTTAGTGGGACTTTAACAGTTATTATTATGCATGAAGTTTCCAAGTGATGAATATGCATGTTTTAGGCAACTTTTGGACTGTTGCTGATGAATATGCATATTTTGGACCTCAGTATCAGTATCAGTAGGACTTCTTCAGTGGAACAGGTGTTCCTGGGGTCCGTCCATCCATCCATCCATACATCCATCCATACATACATATATACATAACCTTATTTAAATCATTCTCCTTTGGCTACTGTTTGACAGTATTACTGAAGTGCACTGGATATGTTAATGATGCTGAAACACGGTTTTGAACGAGGCAGATCTAAGACAACTCTCACTTTGCATGCAAACACTCACACAGGCAAGTAGAATTCAGATTTACATTCAGATTTAGAAAGATGTCCATGACCTCATTCCTAAAAAGAAATGTATTTCTTTTACAAGAGGAAGTCTGATTGGTGTAGTTGAAAGGTGAAGTTAATGCTAAATTGGTTTTTGCATAAACTGTGTGTATATATATATATATATATATGAGAAACAGGAACATCCAAAATAAGTTGACACAATCTCTTGAATCTTTCCGTGAAGAAAATAGAAACATTGTTCTTCTCATTATTTTGTGACAACCCACACAGCAGAGGACATGACAAGATCTTTCGTCTGTCCATTAAATTCATAGGACTGTATCATAGAGTGTGTAGAGAGAGAGTGTGTGTGTAAATTCTGTATGTTTGTGTCTCTGGTCTAATGGCTTGTACAGTATCATACAGTGTTCTGTCATATCTGCAGTGTTCACCTTTTGTATTTCTCGCTATTACTGCAGACACTCAATGAACAAAAACAATACACAAAGATTTTATTGCCAAAGTTTCACAAAGCTGTTGCAACACATTTTGTTTGTCTCTTCTAAAACATTATTATAGTGTTTTTGAGTGCCCTTTTAACCGTTTGAGGACAGTACAAAGCTCTATTTGAAAAATGTGTTTTTTAGTAAATTATTTTTTGTAACTCTTGTGTAACTCTTTGTGTAACTCTTGCCATAAAATGACAGTACCTACCATGAACTGTCAAGCTCCAAAAAAAGATAAAAACAAAACAAATCACTGTAAAGATGGATAAAATTAGTGTTAATGACTTTTGTATTTTTTGTAAGTCTTCTAAAGCCATACGATAATGCTTTAAATAAGTACTGTAGTCTAACTAACATGTCGCTAACATATAACCTTTTATTTCAGTTTATGGTCTCCTACAAAAAGGCCAAACATGTCTTTTTGTAACTCTTTTTCTCTCTCCCTCACCAGGTATTGTCCTAAACTTCGTAACTCTTTAACTTTGTACAGCACTTTTCATGATATTGCCTTCATATGATCTATCACTTTATTGTTTTCCTCAACTTGTAAGTCGGTTTGGATAAAAGCATCTGCTTAAAAGCCTTAATATAAATGTCTTTCTGAGCTGTTAATTTGTCCACACGTGTTAATCTTCCCTCTATGATCAGTTCAAGTCAACCAACACTGCCTAGCAACACTGACTGAAGAGTTACCCAGTGTATTCTGTTCCACCAGGGTAGTTAATGGCACCTCACAGTGAAGCAATTGATGAAAGATCAGCAGTAACGTCAGATATGACGCTGAGTTCAGGTTCCTCTGCGGTTCCTGCTCCGTCCAATTAGAGCACCCGGTGAAGGTGTTATCCCTCAATACTGCCTTCATCTCACTGAATGAGGTGATGAAGTGGTGCTAGAACGAAAGAAAGGCACTGTGAGAGAAAGGTTGATGGAAGTTTAATGAGACAGAAAGTTCACATTCAGCCAGGCACTTTGTCACAAAATATCAGAAAATTCCTAATACAAAGACCAAATACATGCCCATTTTCCAGCCTGATGGGAAATGTTACAGGAAAATGTGAGAACGTCGCTGATATCAAATGATAATAAATTGAATTGTGTGACATAAATGGAATGAAATTACCAGATAATACACGGAGAGTGATTTTATACCATTTCGGGAAAAAATAAAATAATAGAATTTTTAAAATCAGCTTATACAGACTTCCAAAGCTGGTCTTCCTAAACCGGTTGTGATTGACAGCTATGCATTCAATTGTTTTCTGTGGACTGTTTAAAAGCAGGGAATCCATTTAATTCATTGAATTAATAAGGTGGAGGATGAAGGCACTCAGTATCTGTATCTCTGCCACAGGCTCCAGTCTCACTTTCTTTCATCCTTTTTCTTTGCGCTCTGATGATCAGCTATTTTACCACATATAATGTCCTCACAGAATTTCCATTAGCTTGCACAAATAGAGTTTCTATGGTACGATTCAGTGGTGTTTGGGATCCCTGATAGTGCCCTCTAAATAATCAGTGTAAAACCAGAGCAATCTAGATTAATTTATACATATAATGGTTTTTACAAACATAAAATATACATTTACTTTTTAGCTTTGTCATTATGCATTGATTTTATTGTGATTTAGGAAGTGACATGTTTTTGCAGGTTATGGTTACCCATAACTGAAATGTGACCTCTGCATTTAACCTATCCCTAGTGAGGAGTGAACACACACTGCAAGTCATGAACACACACACACACCCGGAGCAGTGGGCAGCTATCACTGCAGTGGGGAGAAATTGGGGGTTAGGTGCCTTGCTCAAGGGCACTTTAGTTGCTACCCGCCGGTGCTGGAATCGAACCAGCAACCTACTGATTACAAGCCTGACTCACTAACCAGTAGGCCACAACTGGCCTACTATTTGTTGTGCTCTCTATTGTTTTAATATGTCCTATTTAGGCCTATTTTTTCCCAGAGTAGGTTAGAGAAATTTGGGTTTCACAGATGTATTATGTGATATTAAATCAGTCTCTGCCAAGTCTGTTTTCTTTTTTACACAATTTCTGTTAAAACCCAGAGCAAATTGCCTACTGTTTTCGGGGAACCCAGTGGTCCTCTGAGAAATCTAATCCTCTCCTACTGTGAATGTCTTTTTTTTTCACACTGCATGCGTAGATGTAGGCAGTATTGCCATTTAATGAAAAAGAAATGTAAGTAATTTTAAATTTAAAAGATAAAGTTAAAGAATGCAATGCCCAGATAGCAAATAGTATTGGTTTGAATTTGGTAATTAACGGAAGTATAACTATTTTAATGTTAAAGCCATTTGCATGTCAAAACCTTTTTTTTTTAACCAGCCCCAAAATATATTGGCTAAACCAATGTTAGTTCAGATCTGTTTGTTTAAACTTACTTTGATGAAAGTGGAAAATGTTTGTAAAACAGATTGATGATGAGAATGATTTTCCAATGCAAAGACATACTTAACCTTCAACTAACATTGGTAGAGCATAAAGAACATTAAAGCTATAACATGCTAAGACACAGAATGTTCCCTTTCAGGATGTGGACTGTTTGTTAGAAAGCGAAAGCTTGGGCCCTACAGAGAAAAAATTTGCATTTTTTAGATTTCCAAAAATGTTGAGATTACTTTTTTGATTAAAAATGAAAGACATATCTACATTTGTGCAAAGGACATTTAATTTATTTCTAATTTATTAGGCACATTTTATACATGTTTTTGACATTACTGCAGAATGTTTGTACCTAAATGTATCAAAAATGCTGTATAGAGTCTTATCATGAAAGTTTTTTTCTGCAAGTACACTGCAAATTCAAGTTTTAAACAAAGATGGCGGTAGAGAGGCAAAAGACTTTGCAAGAGACTCTGTTGTGCATCGATAAAGTGTCCCAGTGCGATTCTGGAGTTATATCAGCATGTGTAGTAATGTTTATCAAACACATGCAAATATAAAAATGTCTGCACACTGCCCTGATATTATGTCAGGCCTAATAACTGAAGATTGACATCAACACTTGTGAACAGCCAATAATCAAGCAGCTGTCCATTCAAAACTATTTGAAAATGATTCATGCTAATAATTGTTTTGGCAAAGCCAACTTAATTTCAACTAAATCCTCATGTGGTGTCACTGCAAAAATCCTGATTAGTGTGAACAGGATTTGACACAGGAAGTGAGTTTGAACAGCACAGGCTCTAGATCTTGGAAATCTCTCTGGCTGTTTGTTTTATTCTGAATGAAACAGAATGGCAAACATTTAAGCCTCATATCCAGCAAGGCCCAGTGTTCCCAATGGAGCCAGAGTGTCACTAATGGAATATCTCACAGCCTGATGCTCTTTTGACGAGCCAGGCTCAGCTGAGAGAATAGCTGATGGGGTACGTCCACTTTTCTTGCTCGTTCTGCTTACTGACAGCTAGCGCAGTGAACAAGCTTTTGTTTTCCTCCATTGGGAGACAAATGTTTTGTGATGGAGAGAAGGGAAAATCTGTGCATAGAATATTACAACACTGCATGCCAAAAGTGTGGACAATTCAGCAAATGTATCAATGAGCTAGAAGGGCATGTAGCTTTAGTGGATATGAATATTACATGAATATATGAAAGATTGAGTATAAAGCTTATGTATAGTTTAGTGATGATAATTAACAATAATGAGATGTTCCTTTGACCTGTTTAAACCCAAAGGTCACTTTATGAGCCACAGCAAAACAAACAAATTGCTCAGTTGATAACACATGGTGCTGGCAAAGCTAAGGTTTGACTCTCAGGGAACACACAAAAATAAAGATGTATGCCCCTGAATACAACTGACAATTGTTGACTGACAATTGTTTGGTTAAAACTTCTGCCAAATGCATAAATGGATAAAAACTAAAAGAGCTACTGAATATCACTCAAGCTGTGTCCTGTGCTGGCTTCAAATTCTTATGAAATTTAAATGCTTTTCAAATACAAAATTAATTGAAATGCTAATAGAAAATTAATATCATACGGCATAATATTTGTCTATATTTTAACATGTTATTAGTTTAATAATTTCTGTCTTAATAATTTATGTTTGGTTTACTATATACACTTCTACATACAAGGTTATGAGAAAAAATGTCAACATAGTTCTACACAAAGCAAATAGAAACACATTTAGCACATTAGCAAAACACAAGAACGTAATAAAGAATAAACAGCAAATACTAACTCACTCATTAGCTAGAGAAAAACAGTTTAAAGTTGTATTTGGACTGAGAATGTGTAACAAAAACTGGAGGTTTCTTCCAATCTAAATGTGTTGGTGTCCATGGAGGACAGTGTAAAATGTGGTACATTCAGTAAATTAACTCCACAGGACCTTATTGTGCTACCTTGGATGTCATAGTGGAGAATCTCAACACCTCACGATTACTGTGATGCAAGGCCAGTGACAAGCTTTAAAAGTTATAACTAATATTTGATACTGCATGCAGTAACAGTTTTATACTGTGTGCAGTAAGTGACCCATAAGCAGTGAAGTTGATGGCATGAAATGAGTGATATGAGCAATTTAATGTGTATGTGTGTGTGAGCCAGAATGTATTGAGCTCATTCAAGTGTTTTAGCAGGCAGAGCAATGAGAATTGAATTACACTGGTCTCAAAGGGCGTCTGGATAACAGTTTCAGCATCTCTTATGCTGAGGGACAGAGGCTAACAGTGTTATGCTGTCATTAGTCTCAACCACACAGCACACCAACAAATCTGTTCCCTGACTGTTTGATACATACTGCACATACTTGCATTGCAGTATACATACTGCATACTGCAATACTGGAACTGCAGTCTGATTGGCTGATTTACTCTACCGGGTATATCAGGGTGCCGGGTTATTACATTGAGAACTAATTACTGGATTTGCTAGTTTGCCAAGTGGGAATGGAATCTTTAAAGGACATCCATATCTATGATCAAAACAATTTGTAATATTATATAATCATATAATAATACCAATATTCTAATCCATTCATATCCTAATTTTATGATATGAGGTGGAATGACTGTTGTTATATGAGCTGTTTAAGTTTAAGCTTTACTGACTTACTCTCTCATCAAACACATAATAACTTAGCACAACTCTCTCCTTTTCAGTTCCTGACCTTGAACTTACGTCACCAATTCACAGAAGCTCAAGACAGGCCAGGTCAGGACCTGACACTCCTACAACGGCAATATTTGTTTATGGTGGGATATGAGGCACAGCTGTGGTGAGGTGCTGGGGACTCAGATGCAGAGCGATGCTTTAAAGCAACGAGCATGAAATATTCATCAGTCTAAACCAGTGCCAAACCTGCCCTCCTCTTCTAAGATCTTCAACAAAACGAGTGTCACAGCGAGCATTAAAAATGCCCAGTTTCACTCACTTTAATATTTATAAATCTGGCCATCTACAGCTTTTCTCAGGAGAGTTGTGTTTGATGCAGTGGGGTGAGCCATTTTCAAACAGAACCCAAGAACCATTAAGAAGATGGCAAAGATTTAAAGAAATGTTTTTTGTCTCTTTCTCACTGGTCTTCATTAATGGTGTTTCTTTTTTTTTAATAGGGCCTGTCTGTCATGTAACAGAAGAGAGACGTGTCTTCATCAGAGTTCTGCTTGTCTGTTTTTGACTAATGGGTGAAGGAGAGATCTTAAGAGTCTATCTCTCTATCCCATAATTCCCTTGTGCTGGCCCACTTTCTTTGGTCTTCGGGCACAGATATGATCCGCAGTTTATCATTGAAAGTATTTTCCAGGAAACTGCCTGGCATAACAGATATTTTGCATTTTTATTGCAGAAGCATTTACAGTACATTCAAA